>CAKALG010040262.1:0-17353 GCA_916700815.1 Helicolenus hilgendorfi | reverse complement strand
ATGTCATTTTTTATTTAATTTTTTCTTTCGTGTGACCAAAACCAACATGGGGTGAAAAAAAAACAATAAAAAAGATTTGAAAAAAAAAATTAAGACTCCCGCTGCAGGATATTAATAAAGAACTGTCTTTTCTTTGTCACCACCATTCCTTCACGTCTTTATAAACGACTTTTCCAAAACTATCACGACTTCTTATCTATTTTTATTACTTTATTTGACACCAATAAGATAAGAGATCCTGACAGAATTAATAAGAGCTTTAAGGTGTTGGGGAAGAAAAAAGTGACTCATCAAATAACGGGTCATTGGACAACAGTACGTGAGTCATAAATCAGCGGGGCCTGTCTGAAAAGATGCGTCATCGCACAGGCAGGTGTTCTGCTAGCAGCCATGTTAATTAAATGCTGAATAAAGACACACTATAACATTTCACTCCCCGTGAGCAACTACTGGTTAATCAGAATAATAGTGGGGTACTTGATTGACTGGCTGATAGAGCTTGTTATTATCTGCTGAGGACGGCAGGTCGCGGATCGCCCCTCAGGTTTAGCTTCTAGCTGCAGCACTGATGTGGCACCTTTGGGTCCCAACTTTGTGATGAAGTAGAGAGAAAAGTTCATAAATGAGTAACGAACCAAGTATCAAACATAAGTATTGTCACCTGCAAGCAATAAAAACTCATGTTCCCGGCCTTTAATTCTTAATGTTCTCATTGTTTTTGTGGGTTTACCTCCTTTCGTGTTGTTGTTGTTGTTTTCTGTAGTGCCTGAGGAAAAGTGAGTCAACAAGTTTGTTTGTCCTTCTTTTCCATCACTTTCATTCAAGAAGCAGGATCTTCATGGTCCACAGAGGACGATCCCTTATTCATAATTCCTCACCTTGTGGTCCACGACGAGGAAAACTGATCCCGTCAAAAAATTCTGCGGATACACAAAATTTCAAATGAAATATCAGAAATGTACAGAGCACAGTCCCACTCCACAGAGGATGAACACCTTTTTTTATTTGTTATTTCATTTATTATTTATTTTGGACACTACTTCCTTAGTCCCACACTTCCCACAAATATCCCTTGAGCATTTTACACACCGACTTACATAAATCTCAGTCTGCTGCACAGACGCTGACGCTCACTCAAGAGCTTTGTCCACGTTGACCTTGACTGAGCTTCCCGAGTAAAAATAACTCTACTTGTAAGATTTCTTTAGTATAAATCTCAATGGGCTCCGTCACCAGCACCCTTAAGCTGCCTTCACATGATAAGAGATCTGCTCTTCACTCACCGCGAGGCAGCAGGTAAACTATGATGCGAAAAAGAGCGCCAGGAACGCCATTCACTGTTTCTAGGCAACGACATCAGTTGCAGCTGTTGTCTCAATGGTTGCGCTTTGAAAGGTCAGCAGCAACCAAGGTCAAAGTTGAAAGAATTTGAACATTGCGCTAAGGGTAGAGTTTCTGCGTAGTCTGGCGGGACTTTAGGATGTTCTGAAGACCACTAGATGCATAATAGGGTTGCTCCATTTATATTTGATAAGCCAATAAATTGAGTACTATTGGGTGCATCATTTGGCTAAGAGCTTTTGTCTCGAGTTATTACTAGGAAATGGTAACTCTGGTAATTATTTACAAGCTAATTATTACACAGCTTTGTTGAATACTTGATTCTGATTGGTCAATCTGTTGTTGTCTGTTATTTCTTCATTGCAGACCGTCGCTATGGGCGCAGTTCTGATGTCGGACTCTAGTGGACCTATTTATGTGTGAAATTGTTGATTTCCTCAGTAAGCGGCCGTGTAATAAGCGGGATAATGTACAACTAGCGGGTCATTGTTGTGAAATAAACCCCCACCAGGCTTTGCGTCAGGGTGCCACATCATCCTGTCGGGGGTTTATTTCACAACAACGACTGGCTCGCTGTACATTATCCCTCACTCAGCATGCTTTTTGCAAGGACTACATTTGAAAAGATGCATGACTGCACACATTTGAGGAAGGAATTTTCACACATAATTGATCGATTAAAGAAATAATGTGAGTAGATAAATAATTTCATAATCAACCAGAAGGGCACTCGGAGAGCACAGACCTCCAAGCCAAGGCTGTTTCCATAAATGAAAAAATAATTTGTGTATCAGCCAAACAAACCAGCAGTCATTATGCAATCTTTGTATACTTATTTATTATGCAACACCACCATCCACCTTTGTAATACTTTTACTTAAGCACAATTTAATGGCCTTACTGTACTGTTAATTACTATCCGTATAATGCTAGTTATCATATTAATAAATAACGATGCCTGACTGCAGAGCCAAAGCTCTCTGCCTCCTCATCTCTACCGGCTCCATCCGGCTCCCTCCCCCCACCACTCACAGCCTCCGTAAAGCCCTGTTGCGTGCATACTCAAACTGCTTTCTTTATCGATTCAAGTTCGGTGAAATGTTCAGGTCTGAATATTATACAGCACATTGTCTAAATTCATCGCAAAATACAACATTATCCCCCCCGACTATTAATTCAAAAATGGAAAACAGATGGCGTTTGAAGACATGAAGAAAACAAAACATCAAAAACATCTTTTTGAAACTTTTCAAACAACGTATACCAACTTTTCAAGAAATGAAAAGAGAGATAAAATAAAAGACATAAAAGCTTTACTCCTAGCTTCGCTCCCTCGTTTCACTCGTAACATTTAATTTTTTATCAGTTTTAGTCTGGATCCGGAGCATTTCAACACACTGAATCAGCTCTTTTTAAGGTGATAAACGGCCTACTTTTGGCACTTCATGCAGGCAAATGTGCTGTTTTTCTCCCAGTATATATGTCACAACAGCAGCTTGCTTCATTCATTATTTTTCTCCCAGTCTGCTCATTTCCCTGCGATACTCTCCTCTCTCATGTCATTTCCGACGCTACCACTCCCTCCTGACCTGCAGTAACCCCGTTTCCCGCCGTTCCCCGTCACCTGACTCCCCCACCCACCTGCTCACCTGTTCCCACTTCCGTCACCAGTAATGTGCCTTTTTTGTTTAGACTGTGGAATCTCTAAAGACACACCAGCATTTTGTTTTCAAACCAACATTAAAAATGATGTTAGGGCTGTCAATCAATTAAATTAGTTGATTGCGATTAATCGCAAATTAATTACACATTTTTTATCTGTTCAAAATGTACCATAAAGGGAGATTATTTCAATCAAGTATTTAATACTCTTATCAACATGGGAGTGGGAAAATATGCTGCTTTATGCAAATATATGTTTATATTTATTAATGGAAATCAATTAACAACACAAAACAATCACAAATATTGTCCAGGTCCTGCATTTAGAATAAAAAAAATATGCTCAAATCATAACATGGCAGACTGCAGCCCAACGGGCAACAACAGCTGTCATGTGATTATCATAAAGTGGGCATGTCTGTAAAGGGGAGACTCGTGGGTACCCATAGAACCCATTTTCATTCACATATCTGGAGGTCAGAGGTCAAGGGACCCCTTTGAAAATGGCCACGTCAGCTTTTCTTTGCAATGTTATTTTGGCCACTCTCTACAGTACATTTAATGCATTTACGAGTGCAATCGTTCCATAATGACACCAAAGACCCAGTTTATTCTAATCACGTCATGTTTACATCATGTCGGTTCATCCTGATAGTAAACCTGCTTTGTGAAATACACGACATCTGATTCCCTCCCTCTCTTCTTCGCTGCTTCTCCGTGTGTCTCAACTCGGAGTGTCACCTTGTTTTTTTTTTTCTCCAGGTGGAGGAGAGGAAGGCTGTGAGACAGAACAGTGTTTGGCAGGTTGAGAGTGAAGGAACGGTGACACTTCCTCTTAATTAGCAGCCATATTTCTCCCAGCTGCCGACATATCTGCACGCTGTTGTCATTTTTTGCCATGCCTGTTAACCGTTAATTTAAGATGCTCATGTAATGTTTGAGCTGCTCCATCTTTTCTTATCACGTTCGTGTCAGTATTTAAACGAGATCCTCTCTCACCTGTATGTGGCACAGTTTCTCATCCATCTGTTTTAGAGGAGGGCCAACGTGATGTCATCCGTACTTGTCATATTTTGCCGCTTGGGCAGAAACCTCTGGCGTCATTGTGATGACGATTAAAATTAAATTGAAAAAAAATTAATGAATGAAAAAATTAATTAATAAAATAGAATTCAAATTAATTTGAAAAACAAATAAAGACAATTAAATTAAATTGAAAAATAAACAAATAAATAAATGTGTGCATAACGTGAGATCAGTTCTTGGATATTGTCTGTTGTTGACGCGGTCCAGGAATGGGCTCCATATTTTCCATATTAACAAGTCTTGGCCTCCTGAGAATCTGATTATGTCTCGTTCGTAACCCGCTATGTTGGACATTAGTTTGACCTAGTGCTCTAATGACGATGGTGTAACCGTTTTCCATTGTCACAAAATAATTCTGCATCCTGTCAACACAGCCAGTTGGAACCACAGTCCACTGGAACCATGTAACAGCAGTTTTGTAAGGATAATACTCAACATACTGTATATACACAGTGTTGGGGTCTGGGTCAGGGAGACATTGAACATTTCATTCATAAAAGATATTATCTTCTCCCATAGATCCTTAACTATGTCACAGTCTATAACATGTGTATCAGGGAAGGTGTTTACATTCAAATCTTTCCTACTGTCTGCGATCACTATTGTTTTATAAAGAGCTAAATCAGCTCCTATATTTCATATCACATTGACATAATATGAATCTCATATGTATTCAGCAAAGAGGGGTCTATTTCAGCAAAACCACATTAACAGATAAATGTAGCAGCCATGAACTAATACTTAATCTTAGTGCTTTTTCAATGTGTTTGACAATTTCATCATGTACTATTCTCACATGTACAGAGCTAACACCGGCAGAGAAGCTTCATTTAGCCAATCCATTACCCCAAGGTCAACAGCCTTTTCCATAATAGGCTGAGAAACCTCTCTCCTGAACCTTATTCTATTTATTATATGTATTATATTTCCATGCCAGTGCTATCACTGGCTAAAATATGCTTTTACGAATGCTCTGAATTCATATTGTAGCTGGAGAATATTTACTGAAACCCCGTGAATGTCTCAGAGTCTGTCACGACTTTTTGTTTTGTTTCGTGTCAGACCAACAGCTAAATCACTCGTGCAGAACATCTTGTCATGTTTTTATTTTTTGTTCAGTCATGATATATTGAGCACAAAAGATAAGTGTGTTTCTCCCCATAATGTGTGACAAATGGGATGAGCGCTGGCACAGAGAAGCGTCAACTCACCGGTGTTTACACAGACGCCGTTGCTGCCTTTTAACAAACTAATTGTCTCGTATGTTTGCGGTTTAGAGACTCCTACTAATCTCATAATTCCATTACTCCCCTGTTTGTTTTTCATTAAAAAGCTCAGAAAAATCCATCAATCTAAACAAACTGAACAATCAAGGCGCCCCTGACTCTGATAAGTGATTTAACATTAACGCAAAAAAACTGGCCAAGTTTTCTTCATAAGTTATTTTCACACATCGGAGCAAAAAAGATAGGGGGAGAAACTCATTAAATGATTATGTGTGAGTTGTTTGGCAACACTGAATAATTCATGCTCATTTGATCGCCGTGTATGAAGGATTTATTGGGAGGTGGCGCATCAAGAAAGGAGATGCTTGTCTGGGTTGCTGAAGTTCACATTCCAGAGGTGGAGTCGTGTTTATGTGAAGCACAAAGGCACATTAAACAGCCACGGAGGTATCTGCTCATCCTCCTCATTATTTTTTATTTGTTTACATATTTTCCTTGTTCCACATACTTTTCTCTCTCCACCCCGTCAAATCTTTCCGTTGCTCCTTCACTTCAACCGCTCGTGATGCTGGTCTGAAGCACTTGAACCACGACTGGTGTCTCCTAGCAACAGCATTAAGATACCGTTTCAATTGCATCCCTTTTAAAAGAACAAAAGGAGAATTAGCTTTGAAACACGCAAATGAAGCTCCTCCTATTTGAATGGTTATTTTTTGTTCTGTTCTGAGGAGCTCATCCTCCACATTTGTTCCTCGCAGCAGGGCAGTGGGATTCTCTTTACTTTCTCAAGCTCTTTAAATTATCTATTCCAAAAACTTGCTGTTTGATGCCACTCACTGATGCACACGAGACGTTGTAAAGCGTCCTCTCCTCAGCCGAGTACACTTATCGGGGTGGGGGGGAGGTCAGCGAACATCTGGCAATTGTGGCAAGCGGTGAGGAGATAATGGAGATCTTCTTATTCACCAACCTGCTGGCTTTGTCCGCCATGCAGCTCCTTTCAAGACAGCTCATCAGCCCGGATAGAAGGGGGACATCCATTAGTTTGTCAGCGGGGGGGGGGGTTATGAACATAAACCTGACATAAAATGTAGAAGTCAGACTGCGGCTCAGTACAAAGAAAATGGAGGACATTCGATAAGAGGCTTTCCTGTAGAGGTAAGCAATAAGAAACAGCACATGAAATCCACTGGAGCAGCAGGAACACATGCAGATATATGTGAGGTATGAATGTGTTTTTGGAAAATGTGAAAAACTATGACGGTCAGTAGATGTGTTTCTACTGAAAGAAATCAATTTTACTTTATCCATTTAAAATAAATTCTCCTTTGTGTTTATTATCTACATCAACCAGTTACATAAAAGTTACTACGAGTATGCATATACATTTGGCTGAATGTCACCAGATAACACTGTCACGTGTTAAACGGAAACACCTGTACATTGAGGAACAGAAGCCTGAGGAGCAGGAGGAAGAAGTTCAGACATCATTCCGTCACACTGTATATTGAAATGTGTTTGTGTTTTATGTGAGAGTGAGTGTCTTTGTCTGGTGAGGATCTTTGTTTTCCATCTAGGTGCCTTCTCTCTAACTGGCTGGAGGTGTGGATTCGGTCTGTCGGCTGCTGATTGGTCCAACCATCATCTCTGCAGTTTAAAAATGCTCAGGTAATCTGACAGCAGCCTTGTTCTGTCCTGGGCCTCCAAACCTTTGTGTTGAAGCTGTGATCTAGAGTTGAATTAGTAGCCTTGGTGCCCTAGTTGGCTTCGTAATTGTGTAACTTGTTGTAGGTTTTCTTTGTTGCTAAAGATAGCACTTCATTGGTAGGGGTGAACTGCATAACAAGGCCTACTGGTGAAAGACTCTTCAACTGTCAGTTGGATAAAAACTGGCATCAGGGCATCACATCAGACTGAAGTCATTTCAGTGTTCAACACCGAGCCCCGTCGTCTCCTGTTGGAATCGTCAAAAGTAAGCTAATTTACAATTATAGACTAATGGCCTATTTCATTTTGATTATTTACTTGGTATAGTTTGTGTTCGGTGTACAAATTGGATTTAATGCTGATGTCACTGCCAGCTGTGTGTATGAATATTTGGCCGCCGTGCCAGGCTATGTTAAATTGTATTTTTCAACGTTAATGCAGGTGATCTATCCATACGCTTGATTAAACTGTGTGTGTGAATATGTGGCCGCCGTGCCAGCATATGCTATGCTGTTTCATGTTTGTCTTGTTGGATCAGAATCAGCTTGATTGTCCAGGTATGAGTAGACCTGTACACATATAGGCTACCAGGGATTTGACTCTGGTTAATTTGCTCTCATTGTACGACGGAAATAGAAATGCAGCTAAAAACAAGGTCAAGAAAGCTGAACAAGAGTGTCTCAGGTGCTTGTAACATGACCTCAAATGATAATGATGTATAAGGCCTGTAGGATTAAACTGTGGTGGATGGCCTATTTTGGTTAACATATGCCTTTCAGAATCTTATAAGTAGATGTTTGGTCTTGGACGGGACAGGCCCACCAAAAACCAAGCAGCCCTGTCTCGTAAGAAATAACGTTACCATACAACAAAAATGCAGTGATAATTTTTGAGGGAAACAAATTCCATAGCTTAAATATCATCATTTTAAACCAAACCATGTTTTTTTTTACTAAACTTAACCAAGTAGTTTTGTTGCGTTTTTGTTTTCAATTTACAATGTTAATCACGTGTTTAAAACTGCAACCGTAATCCAGGAGAAAATATGTTTCCCTCGAAACGTAATTGAGAATCCAGTTTAATGTATGGAAATGTAATTTTGTAGGAGACTGGGTTGAACCAAGTAAACGCCAACTTATTACCTTAGTTTTGTTACGTAACTTACACACTTAATTGACGCCAGATCTGTAACAATCATTCTTATTTTATCCAAAACCACGATCTTTACCTAAACATAACCAAGTACTTTTTTTTTTTACCTAAACCTAACCAAGTAGTTTTGTTGCGTAAGTAAAACTAAAGTAAACCTATGTTGGAGGTTTATTCTGAAAAGAGGCTATATGCAGGTAACGAGCAGAAACTGTATGTTTCCTGTGAACACGGAAGTGTGTCACGTCCAAAACTAACGCTAGAGGGGAACCTGGAGCGTCGTAGTTTGAAGCGTAGGGCCACACGGTATGTGACGAATCGGGAGTAAAAATGTATTAAAGAAACTGACAAAGAAATACAGTAATGAACTCAAATTGTGTCAACTTATTTGGAGATGATGCCTTGAAAGCTGGAGTGGCACTCAAAAGATATGGACCCTCAAACTTGTTTTATAATGTCGGTGCATAGAATCCTCTGGCAGGTGTTTAGGGGTGGTTTTGTCTGCATCTTCCCAATTCAGATGGGGACGTTATACCTGCCTGCTGTTCAGGAACAAGCTGCACTTTTGCATCTTTCTTCCAGTCAGCTGTGAGCCATTTCAAAATAAAGCTGCCACAAAAAGGAAAACGAAAATATGGTCGATTCACGTCCCTGAGGCTTCTGCTTTGACTCATATTTGCTTAGTTTTGTAAGCTGCATATGCCGATTGGTGAAGTGCAGTGACAGCAAAAAACTGGCATCTTTGCCCAACAGATCTCAAAACGGTTTATATTTAGGAAATAAGTTCCAGAGAATCTCTCAGACTCCCCAGCGTACTCCTTTTAAAAAAAGATCTCTCTTTCACACATACACACACCAGGAAAAATAAAGCTCCACTAAACCTTTAAACACTCTTTTTTTCTCCGCTTTATCTGCAAAGCTTTGTGCTGCTTATCTCTTTATCCAGCCTTAAACTCTCTGATTCTTTGATGCATGCTGAGGCTCACCTTTCCGCAGGCGCCTTGCATGCTGCTGTTTTAGCTGTGTCAGCAAGTGTCAACGAAACTAGGAACAATACAAGACCAGTGCAGCGGGAACACAATCTGCCCGGAAAAAAACTGCACAGGTGAGAGAAGGACAGAGGATGAGGAGCATAAATACGACCCAAAGGGGAAGCTTCAAAAGCTCTCTGTTGTTGGTCCTTGGAAGTTTCTTCACCCTCTCTAAAGAATAAGTTAAATAGTATTTCATGGACAAGTCTGATTTGAATGCATTACAAAAGAGTCGACAGCATGAGGTTAAATAAACATTGAAATACTGTACATGAAATGTATATCTTGTTACACCTTTCATAAGAAGCCTTTTCTAACTTTCGTTCCAACACGTTCTCACTCCCAACTAGCAACACAACCACTTAGTTAGGGTTAGTTGGTTTGACGTTAACTTCACTGATTAACGACTCACGTGACTAGCGAGTTTGACACGTGATTAGCAAGGGACTCACGACACTCATGACTAGCGAGTCACTAACGACTCACGTGACAAGTGAACAACGTGACGACGCACGTGACTAGCGAGTGACTAGTGATTCATGTGACTAACGACTGACGTTACTAGTGACTCACGTGATTAGCGAGTGCCTAAAAACTCACGTGACCAGCGGGTGCCTAACGACTTGTGATTAGCGAGTGCCTAATGACTCAGATTACTAGTGAATGACTAACGACTCACGTGACTAGCAAGTATGACACGTGATTAGCAAAGGACTCACAACACTCGTGCAACTAGCAAGTTACTAACGACTCACGTTACTAGTGACACTCATGATTAGCGAGTGACTAACAACTCACGTGACTAGCGAGTGACTTACGACTCACATGACTAGTGACTTACGTGACTAGCGAATGACGTGACTAGCGAGTGCCTAACGACTCACGTGACTAGCAAGTCACTAATGACTCACGTGACTAGCAAGTAAATAACGACTCATGATTAGCAACCCACGTTATTTGGGGGACTAACAATACTAACGGGTCACGTGACAAACGACTAATGTGACAACATAAGAAAACTTTTAGTTTTTAGTTTTAGTTTCCCGCAGGACACAGGTTGAAAGTCCTGTGTTTGTTTGACCCATCCAACCTCCCCTCCTGTCCGCCCCAAGCAGACTGTCTTGCTTTTTATCATACGTCAGTTACTCTCACCGTCTATTAACGCCGCAGGTGGGTTTACATTGGAGTTAGTTGAAAGCCTGGTGTGTCACATACATTCACTAAAGGGTGCCTCCGTGCACCGGTATCCAATACTGCAGGGCACTGACCAAGCGGCGGTGTTCAACCAGTTGGACATGAATACGGGTCGATCTCAAAGTGCTTGCAGTATGACAATCCTGCAAAACACCCTCCAGCATACGAGGGAGTGTGGATCAAATGAGAGTCCCAACCTAACACAATGTCCTGCACGATAACACGTGTTTACATGTGTCCATTGAGCCTCCGTGCAGCAATGCAGAGATACTCCCGCTCGGTCTCCATTCATACCATCTCTTGTATATTCAGGCGCAGGTTAATACAGTGAGAATTGTCAGATTAATCTCCATGCCTGGGTGCTGTGGGGGGATTACATTATCTGAGCGAAGCAAGGGACTCTTCATAACTCAGGGCCGGATATACAAACAGCACGGAGCCAATTTAATGTGATAAAAGGGAAACATTGCAAATGAGTCATGGGTGTGTATTCAGGCAATAATAAGTAAGACACTATGTCCAAGAACTCATCAAAATGAAGTAAAATGCCGCGAGTCTCAGAGGTACAGTAGTGGCATTTGCACACATTTTAATGACAGAAACAATTGTCTGTAGTGAGTTCTTATTTGTCCCCCAGGTTGTTTGCAAGGATTGCAGACTCAGAAATCTAAGTCAGTGTGAGCTGTTGAAACATTCATGGCTGAGGGCGATCACATAGTTTTTCTCCTTTACCCCAGGGTTCAGGGACAGAGCGAGGAGCTTTTTAAAAAGTGAGACAGACCCTGATCCCTTTCTTGCTGCCAAGCTTGAAATTGCTGGCCTTTTAGCTGGCAGCCAACAGTTTCTTCGGTGCCTTATAGCTCCTAATAAAGCTTGTGTACATTGTCGGGTGTCCTTGATGTATAGGCTGTGACAAGCGGTGTTACCATGGAGATGGATATTTTAATGAAATTGAGTGCTTTCCTGCATGACTGATGTTTTCACAGTTGTTGCACACGGAGGAGTCTGAAGTTTCAAAAGTAATTTCAGTGCAAATATATGATTCACCTTTCATAAAAGCCATACTCTAAAAGGCTGTGTTCACACTGAGGTGGAGGAATCTGAAAATTTAATCTGTCAGGTCAATTTTTGAAAACCATTTCAGTCCACAGTGGAATACCCACGGGCGCAGTTTGCATCTATATTTTTCATAATAATGCAGAACTAAAAGTGTATTGTAATGAAGAATAATATCTAAAAGTCTGGCTTTTTATAAACTTTGCTTGCTTTAGTGGAAACAGGAAGTACATTAGCGAGAAGGGTTTGCATTATAAATTAACATGAAGGACAAAAAGGATGGAATTCATCTGGGAGTGTAAAGCAATATCTGGTACACAGGTCAAGTGTATTTCAAACTTTTTTGTTTTAGTCCCAAGTGGAAGAAAAAGTTCATATACTAACAATTTTAATGGCCAAAGTTCCTGATTTGAGAAAGTTAAGATCCCGTTTTTGACCGAACTGACACCGTTAATAAGTCTCAGCAGGGCCGTGACAATCTAATCCTCCAAATGCAAACAACTCTTGCGCTGGGCGATTGGTCATTTGCAGACTTTGCGATGCTCACTCATTAATTCATGCCCTGGAACAATAAAAAATGACCAGCAACCCACCATATGCATTGTTTAGAAGATTCCTTTGTCAGCTATTGGGAGATGAGTGAGCCCACTGGGATCCATTAACAGTGACATTACAGAAAAAGCTGCATACCGCAAGCTCTCAAGACTTCAGTTTGGGCTGTAATAAAGAGGTTTGTGTACCCAACGGAGCCGGTCTGATGTCAGAAAATGTAAATACCATGACATGCTTGGCTTATTAGTACGTTGTGGCGCACGATTGGTCCTGCTTGCTGGTGTCTGCGCTCAGCCAGAAGAAATTAATGAATGGTTGAAATCTGAAACACTGGAACAACATCGCTGTTTTGACAGATATTTACTTAAATATCCTGAAAAAAAAGTCTCAGTTTGAAGTTAATACAGTTGATATAAGTTACAACGAATGAAAAAAGAATACCACTGAGCACCACATGTGATTCATCCGCCAACACATTTAGACATAATAAGGTTCAAGTGCGGCTAACGTGTTTCTTTGAGTCCAATTTTGCTCTTTTAATGATGAGTTCTGAGCAACATTGTGTTAGTAACTTTCTTAATTTTGAAACTTCCCCACTGTGGCGAGTCACCATGTTCCTCTCTCGCTGCCAAACCTAAAATAGTTGCCATGTCTTTTCAAGTGAAGCGTCAGAGGTGAGGTAAATTGGTATAACAAGAACTGGAAACAAGGAACGTGTGTAATTATTTTTTCTCCACAGCTCTAAAGTCAACTTCTTTTCCTACTGTTTCATTCCAGTTTGTATTGTCTCTGCTGTACTAAACTCGTGATTTCTCTTCACAGCAAAAGAGCAAGTCTGGCATTTTTTTACCCTCTTCAGGAGAATTTCTGGCACGGTTATTATCAGCAAATAAAGAAGTAGAAGGAGCTACTTTGACTTTTATTAGTGCTAACATTTATCTCATTTTGCGACTGTTATATTTCTCTGTAGGGACAGTCTCATAAAATCTTTGTCCAGGCATCCGGCCCATAACGTTGTCTGTTAAATCAAAGTTTGTAGGAACATTTCCCAGATTCTTTGTGGAAACGGCTCTTATATCGAACCATATGGTGTATTTGAGACAGAAAGAGAGAGTCTGGCTCTGTGGGTGACACACCAACAGATGCTTGTTTTATGACGGCAGAGAGGGTTTGGTGGGGTCTACGATAGTCCTTGTAAAATGAACAAGTAGAAGTTGATTTAGATGAATGGTAAGAATCTATCTTCACTACATAGAAGCTGAGTTGTTGTGCACATCAGTTAGGTGTTATCCACACTGGCAGCATGGCTGTAAGGATGGCAATCTGTAGGTCCGCCACTTTGGTCCAGACTCAAATATTTCAACAAATATTAGATGGATTGTCATGAAATACGTTCGTGGTCCTCAAAGGATGAATCTTTTTGACTTTGGTGACCCCTTGGTATTTCCTCTTGCACCACAATGAGCTTTATATTTTTGCTTTTGAGTGAAATGTCTTATTAACTACGGGAAGGATTGTAGTTAACTTTAGCCGAGACATGTCCCCCTCAAGATGAGTTTTAACTGGTTTTCATCTAGCACCATCATCAGGTCGAAGTTTTAATTTGTCCAATACTTTGGTACTTGCAAAAGAAATTCCCATCAGCCTCAGCTGTACTTTGTGTGAAGGGTTTATAAGCAATTTTTAACCATGCTAAACTAAGATGGCGAACATGGTAAACTTTATACCCGATAACATTGTCATTGAGAGCATGTTAGCATTGCATTTTTTTGTTGAAGACGCCCGATCAGAGAGAGCAGTTTGCTACGTCTTTTTTTTATTTGTTGTTGCCAGGCAACTACCGAATGAGTGCTAACATTGGCTTAATACAAACCATGTACCTCACTTGTATTGCACTTTAAACAAAACAAAAAAAAGCAAAGCAAAGCAGCGAGCAAAACGCTTCACTCTCATTGAAAACAATTACAAAACGCCGCTCCGGGCTGCACTCTCTGTGATTGGGACATTAAACTTGTAGAAAGTTTCCCCAAAAAAAATAAAAGTGTATCTATATTATTAGCTATTGTTTGCAGAGTGAACTATAAAATCAAATGTCCCACAGGCAACGTATGATGACGCAGAGCACCACTTAGTTGCGTAATGTCGGCCTTTCTGTCAGACAGACCACACACAGACTGACCTGGCAGCTGAACGTGGAGTGAAAAGACTCGCACCGAGCCTGCTGGCAGCGGCCATGTATAATTGATTATGGTATTTTAAAAGACTGGGCCAAATCTATGATAGATATGCTTTATTAAATGAATATTATGTGGACTTTTCTTTCAGAAAGTTGGACAACCCTACGGTAATTTCACAATGTGCAATATTTCATAGGGTACTTGTGTCCCTGAAGAGGGATTATAATAAGAATTAAAGAACAGACATTTCAATTTTAATTTACTGCCTATTAGACATTATACACAATAATTCAGCCTTGGAAAAAAGTAGATATAATACTGTAGAAGTGCTGTGTCTGTATTACTATTAATATATGGACGTGTAGGTGAAAATGCTAAGAAGATGCATAGGTGTCTGAACCTTATAATAAACAACCCTCAGGTTTAACCAGCACATCAAAACTCCCAATTAAAGCTCTCTGGATGCTAATTTTGACATAAACACTTCACTTCAAACACGGTGATACTTACTCAGATCCATCGTGTCTCTTCATAGCATTTAATTGTTCTGTAATTATCCATAGCGCAGAGTGCCCACTCTCTAGCTGTAGCCGTGCGACAGGTGTTAATGCGACAAGTTTTTAATAATGCATTCTGGTGACCCTCCTCGAGAGTTTCCCGGTAACACACACACACACACACATACACATATCCCTTCATGCAAAAACACCATCTGCTCCTCCTCTTCCATCTCCTTTCCGCATCTTCATCCCTCTCCAGGCTGCTTCACATACAGTAGATGGGATTTTAAGGGGTGAAGCAAAGTGCAATTAATCAAAGCCGCAGTCTCGTGTCATGGTTGCTCAGTGCGAGGAAAATTGCAGTTATGTTGGGCGTTGAGTGTTAATATCTGCTGCAAATTGGATGCATGGCCTCTGATGGTAATATGCATCTCTCCCAGGAAAATCCCAAGTCAATACCCAAGTCAAGACACGCAGGTCCAGAGTCAAGTCCCAAGTCAAGACAGGCAAGTCCCGAGTCAAGACATGCAAGTCCTTCTGGTGCAAATTGGATGCATGGTCTCTGATGGTTACATACGTCTCCCAAGTTCTTGTTTTGCAAGTCACAAGTAAGTCTCAAGTCTTTGCACTCAAGTCCCGAGTCAAGTCCCAAGTCAAGACTGACACGTCCCAAGTCAAGACAGGCAAGTCTTAAGTCAGGTCCCAAGTCAAGACAGACAAGTCCCGGGTCGAGACAGGCAAGTCCAGAGTCAAGTCCTATGTCAAGACTGACAAGTCCCAAGTCAAGACAGGCAAGTCCAAAGTCAAGTCCAAAGTCAAGACTGACAAGTCTCAAGTCAGGTCCCAAGTCAAGACAGACAAGTCCATAGTCAAGTCCCAAGTTAAGACAAGCAAGTCCCGAGTCAAGTCCCAAGTCAAGACAGGCAAGTCCTTGTGCTGCAAATTGGATGCATTGGCCTCTGATGGTTATAAGCATCTCTCCCAGTCTCTGTCTCCAACAAGCCGTCTGATTCCCAGTCTAACTGTTCTCAGCGGGTACAGCCTCAGGCTCTGCTGCCTCACACACAGACACACACACACACACATAGTCTGCCTGACTTAAAGAAACATTCTGGCCATATCTCAACCATACTTTTGCAATTTTGGCCTCCAGCCCTTCTGGCCTCTTTCCCCCACCCCTCCATCTCTCAGACTCCCCCTGAACCTCGCTGTCAGCATTTCTTCTTTTCATACCGCCTCCTTCTTATGTTCAACCTCCTCTCCCATTCCCCCGTTTCTGTCTTTTTGCAATATCCAGCTTCACAGCGAAGTGGCTGCCTCGCCTCAGCCCTCCAGCTCAGTCTTTGCTTCACAGAATCAGATACTTGCCTCAAAATTCTCATTCTGAAGCCCCCCTATTATATATGCTCCACATAGAGCAGAGATTTATACCTGAATTATGCTCCTGGTCGAGTGTTCACCCACTGTTCACACACCGCTTATCTACTCATTATTGCTCACACGCCAGTGAGGGCTGAACTTTGAGTTTTTTTTTTTTGACCAGAGGCAAAGATGTTCACAGAAATTGTGATTATTCTTTTTTGAATTGTCCTGCAGGCACAGCGGGGCTTTTATTGGCCGAGTTCAAGGGCTCGAAACTCTTAACTTCTAATATCGAACTTCAGTAATATGCAGTTATGAGCTTTTCTTTCCTCCCAGCATGTGTTTTGTCAGATGACACACATGATACATATGACAGAGGTGGGAACAAGTCATTGTTCTGCATGTCGCAAGTAAGTTTCAAGTCTTTGCGCACAAGTCACAAGTTAAGTCCCGAGTCAAGACAGGCAGGTTACAAGTCAAGTCCCAAGTCAAGTCTGACAAGTCCCATGCAAACCACGGGATACGGTGAATGTCGACATTTGTGAACCAAAATGACATTTCATAACTACGTTTCATATCAACGTTAACGTTGTGAAACGATTGGTTAGGTTTAGGCAACAAAACTGCTTGGTTAAGGTTAGAAAAAAGATCATGGTTTATGTTAAAATAATAACGTAATAATGTAACGTAACAGCGGAATGTAACAACATAACTTAAGGTAACGTAACAACGCAACAGCTGTAACAACATAAGGTAGTAACGTAACAACGTAACGTAACAACTGTAACAACATAACTAGCATGAATAAATAACAACCGCACTTAGTTGTCTTTCTTTTGTAACATTACGTAACAAGCGTGAAGTCAACCTATACTTTTGGTTTCACACTAGGCACAAACAGCAGTCTCCTGTCCTGTGTTTGTTCAACCCGTCCACCACCCCTCTTACTTGTTATACTCTTTATTATATCATGTAACTTTCATACCACGTGATTTTCAAAAATGGTCGCTCGATATACTACGTCACTTGCTCTGACTGAATGCAAAAATGTCCACATTCATCTTATTTGCAGAAACATACAATGCCAACATTTATTCCTGGCGACTGGGCTGTGTAATTTATAGGAGACATGATCATCTTTCAGCGCTGTATGGCCATTTATTTACCTCCTGTTAGGGTCATGTACAAGAAACAAGTGAGCTGCTGTGTTTTAGCCAGTCTGAGAGCAGACACCAGCCAGCACAGAGCCGACACAACCAGGCAGCAGTCTGCAGGGCACACAGGCTGAACAGGCCTGACTCACCTTGTGG
>CAKALG010040261.1:0-10963 GCA_916700815.1 Helicolenus hilgendorfi | reverse complement strand
CAGGGGGTGCAGGGGTGGAGAGCCGGGAGGGAGGATTGTGGAGGGAGAGGGTGGAAGGGAGGGAAGCATAGAGAGGGCTGCTGTTAGTGGAACTAAAATCCAACGGCACTGAACCAACACAAAAATGCATCTCCAGTCATCTACTCCACACTCAGAGATACACAACACAGGTGTTACATGTGCACACACACACATACACATCACACATAACAGAGGCTGGTTAACAACAGTGTACTGACCTTTATTTAAACCCTTAAAAACAAGAAAGACATAAACTACGCCACAGCAAACGTGAGGACAGTTTATGTCAAATGATCTGCGGGGAGATCAAATTTTGCACAAAAAGGTGCTTATGGAAAAGGACTAGAGATGCTTTGCCGTGTGAACAAAAAGAAAAACAAAACATCAATCCACAGTGAGGTTTGCTGCCCCCTTTAGGTAACACAATACCTGTTGGAAGTCCGGGTTACTGGGACTGTTTGAAAAGCTGTCCTCAGCGGTGTTGTCTTTGCGTGATCAATACAGGGGTTTTACGTTACATGAAAAGGGTGAGCAAACTCTGTAGCGTGCTCACGTTGTCTGTGGTCATCCATAACAACAAAAGAAGCCATACAATACGAGGGACTGAATGCTAAGCTCTTCATAACACAATATATACGCCTGTGTCATCCAGTCACATCACTGCTCCCGCTATTATGTGAATACTTGCGACACTGTCAGGTGAAGGAAGCGAATGACATTTCCATGCCACTGAGGTCTAAGATAGGTAATGTCATCAGACTTGTAGGTGACATTATCATCATGAAGGGTGACTCTCTATCTCCTCTTCCTCCCCCTCCCGTCGTCTCATAAAAGCCAAACTCTTTGTCCTGCCTCATGCAATAAAGAATCTCATTCCACAGTGCTGTGGTCGTGTAGCCAGGTGACCATTCGTATGTCTGGTGAGCAGCCCACGGATAAAGGGAGAGAGAAGCACAGCCGCTGAGGTGGACAGAAAGCATTCAGAATGGGATTCTGCTCCCTGACAGATGGACATAGCAGTGATACCTTATAAATCTAGCAGGGGCAGAGGGGATGGGGAAGGCGGGAAGGTACAGGACAGGTTAGGGAGGGTAGGACGACATGAAGGGGTGGAATAGGAAAGGAAAGGAAAGGAAAGGAAAGGGGGGCAGACTGCTCCAAGCTTCTACTCTTTCACAGCTCCTGGTCAGACCTCCCAACACGACACTGGAAGGCAACAGACATGTCAGGGACATTAGACAGCATAGCGGAAGATAATGGAGGCAGTGTAGCACAGGTAGGAGAAGGGGGGGTACTGGGCTCCATAAAAAAAAAAACACCTGAATTAGGATCCCCGGATAGATGGACTACTAGGACTAGATAGAAATGCACACAGTACTGAGAGGTCAAGCGTGCCCTTGGAGCTGGCTTCCTCACCTTGAGCACCTGCTCTAGGTTCTCCAGTTTGCCTTGGAGCTGGTTCCTCTCCCACAGGGCTAAATCTCTCTCCTGCGTCACAGCACCAAGGGTCTCTTTGAGCTGGGCATACTCAGACTTCACCTGTGCAGACAGAACAAGCAAGGAGCAGAGAGACTGAGTTTGAGAGTGCTACAGTTTATTTCTCTTTGGGGCAAAACCAGGCTGTTAAAGTTTTAATCATTGCATTATATTTGGTTTATATACTGCCCTAAACTGAATACGTAGCAGGTTCATGTTTTTCTTGTGGTCATTCTCTTGCTCCCGAACGAAAGAGGTTACCCTTTCAAGTTTCCTGGTATGCCCATTATCTCCTGTCACCCTAAATTTTAATGAGCAAATTATGATTATGGATATTGTGTACTTTTACTCCGCTCCTTTTCTTCAAAATAAGCTGTTTTGTGGAACCACTTTAAGTGCAGGTGTCCTACCTGGATTTTTGCTGCGTGGAGAAATTATTAAAGGTACCCTGTGGGGTTTTCTTGTAAACAAACAAAGCTATGTTTACAGTCAGTCTCATCATAATGCACTGGGTGTATCCTTGAGGCCTAAGTACTTTTTGAATACCTTTTCTTCCTCATAAAACCTTTGCAAAGCCGACTTTTTAAAATATTTATTTGAAATCTGCATTGTTTACATCCATGGTAGCTTAGCATGTTAGCTTCCCTGCATTGTTACTTTTATTTGGCACATTGCTGACACCCGACGGTCAGCGGAGCTGTGTGAAACCATTAGCAGTGAAACCATTGTGCGCCTGCTCGAGATACAAATAAAATGGGGGCCCACTCATCAAAACATTGTAACTAGTGGTCACAAATAGGGCTTTCACGATACCAGAAATTTAGTAGTCGATACCAACACCAGTGAAATTCCACAATTCTCGATATCAATTTGATACCACAGTAAAAACAAAAGTAAAACAATAAATCCCATGTACTTCAACATCCACTCCATTATTATCGTTTGCATACTGTTTTTCGTTAAGAAGTTAAACAGGTTATAATTCCCTCTCTATTATCTATTTCATATTGCTGTGAAAACATCTCCTTCAAACAACTGGATGTATTCAAGTTTCTCATTTTACAAGATTACATTTGAACACATTATGATAACGTTAGAATTTACCTTCGCCCCATATATTCATTTTACTGAATAGAGCCTGAACGCATCAAAATGTAAATGAATGTGACCTCACTTGTTGAAATCGGCAGGACGAGAGCTAGTTAACGTTAGCTGTTAGCAGCATAGTCCTGGATGGAGCTAACTGCTAACGTTTACTAGCTCTCGTCCTGCCGATTTCAACACAGATTTGTTGTTCGCAATGTAGCATTATCAGCGAAAAAAAATAGGGTGTGTGACCTGGACATAGTGAGCTTACTACGTCCAAAACACATTTTCTATCGTCCCTGGGACGCCGTTAGTCTGGAACCCCTCTAGAAAAACGAGTACTGTCACATGTTAACAATATTGGCATGGACTTGATACCAAAGTATCTGTTTACTCTAAGAAACTAAAGATGGAGGAGACAGTGTTACAGAGTCATCATCTTACAAAAAAGGCATATAGCCAGCTGTCTTATATAATGTTAAATATCTGAGTTATTTTGATTAAAATAATACAGCTATTCAAGTTTCTCGCAAAAAACTACATTTTACAAGATTACATTTGAACACTGAATGGAGCCTGAATGCATCATAATGTAATTTAATGGCAATGGCTTGTTGAAATCAGCAGGACGAGACAACCAGTGACAACGATATCTAAGCACTTGCAGCAGTGGCTCAATTAACGGTTTGCAACGTGTTTCCTTTATTCAAGGCTGGACAAAATGTATTATCCAATTCAATAACACCACAAAGCCTCCCATTTGAGCTTTTTTCTTTTGACCTTTTTTCATACCATATGAACAAAAACTGATATGCCTCTTAAAGGTAAAGCCGTTGCTTTTGACAAAATTCTATTGTAGAGCTGTTCCTATTTTTCTTGTAGTCGCTGCTGATTTTAAGCTACTATGCTGTAAAAAACGATTTGCTTTAATGCCACCTAAAGCATTCGAAGCATTTAAAACAGGCAGAAACCGTTACAGGCCGGATGTGGGAGCCGGCTGCTTTCGGTGATAAAAGCCTTTAAATATTATAATAATAGAGAATCATAATTCAGTGACTCCCATGGCCGTAGACCAAAACATTAATAAATTATTCATGCTTCATTGTTAACCAAGCACTAAGCATTCGATTGACTGAAGCAATTGCACATTATATTAACACTGTACACCAATTCAACACCAATGAGGTCTGTACTGCCATTATGAACAATATATGAAAAATGACTATTTCTACATATTCTTCATAATCGGCCTCCCACAGACCAGTCCTATTGGTACTTAAGAGGCAGTATTTTT
This sequence comes from Helicolenus hilgendorfi, assembly GCA_916700815.1. Classification (NCBI taxonomy): domain Eukaryota; kingdom Metazoa; phylum Chordata; class Actinopteri; order Perciformes; family Sebastidae; genus Helicolenus; species Helicolenus hilgendorfi. The sequence continues at coordinate 7,086 of CAKALG010040261.1, read as the reverse complement.
CAATCAGGTTTTTAAAGGCCCCTAATCGGCAACGAGATGACTGGTTCCTGTAGTCGTAATGTGGCACAGCCCCTTCCTCAGAGCAGCCATGAATGACTAATGATTCCTTGAGGAGGGCGTTTCAACAAACACCAGCAAAGCAAAACACAAACAGAAACCAGCGAGTCTGCCTCTGAACCGCCCGCCTCTACACAGCAAAAACTATCCGCATGGATAGGAGCGACTGTCAGGCCTAATGTAGACGGATCGAACAGAACTGTATTGGATTCAGGAGAAGCAGGTCAATAGTCTATTATGGGGAGAGGGAGGTGCCGCTTGTAGCCCCTCCTAGTTCATTCAGAGACGATAGGATCAGAACACGGGGGTGTAAGCGAGGGCTAATATCCGCGCTGCCCTGCAGGCTGCTGCTCTCATATCCGTCAGTGTGATAACAGTTCAGTATAGCTGCTCCGAGAGCCACCCAAGTCCCGATAAGACGTCAATAACCAGCAGCCCACCCTTCTTCACCCCGAAAGCAACTACCTGTCAATCAGCTCCTTCAGGAAATTGCCTTCCTGTCCTTAGAGAGATGCCTGGTGCTCTCTGTTTGTTGATCTACTTTAGCTGTGTGTTATCAGCTCTGAAGGCCTTCAAGGTCTCGGGGCTAAAAGGAAGGTGATGGTGTTTTAATAGAATCGGAGGCTCGTTGCTTTCATTTCTATGCTGAGAATCGGAGAAACGGCTCCATCTATCCGGCATCCTAGGGCAGTTTTGACTAAGTTTTAGCGTGACCCAGAAATGCATCTGGCAGAGAGTTAATGTAAAGACCAGAGAGGCCGTGGCCTATGAAGAAACAAGACCGAGAGTCTACAGCCACGTTAGCAGCTCTGTGAGGTAGGGATGTGGCAGTGAGGAGATTTTCCCAGCGGTTAATAAACTTGTGACGACACCGGTGTTACCGATTACCCCGGATATTTTACAAGAAAGATTACGGTCAATATGTATAGCACGCTTACTTTGATCTTTAACATTGGGTCACTGCGGGGCTGCAGGTTTCCACCCAGCGCTGCTCCGCCAAGCACACCGGCTGTGAATGCTCCTGCTGGACTTTTTGTTAAGACTTTATACTATGTTGTGTTTATCTATTAAGTGGCTTATTAGTCCTGAATGGTCCAGAGGATTTCGGTTTCTAGGTTGTGGGGGGTTCTGTTATATTCCTTGTTTCATTCGTTGAGTGTTTCCTGTTTTATTTATTTATTTATTTACTCACCGTGTGTGTCATGTCTGGTTCTACTTCCTGCCTTTGTGTTTTCCCGCCTTAGTGATTGTCTGCCCCGCCCTGATTTGTTCCACCTGTGTCTCATCATCCTGCTCTCCTTGTGCGTTTAGTCTGGTTTTCCCCTGCTTTATTGTCAGTTCGTCGTTGCTCCTCTTGTGTAGTGTTTCACCCTCGTCTGAGGTTAGAAGTAAAGTCACACCAGTGTTTTGTAGTTCAAGTTTTCTCCTTGTGACTTTACTTTGTGGATTGGCTTTTTGTAACCTGCCTGCCGGACCAGTTGCATTTTTGTTCTACATAAGTTTTTCATTAACAAATCATTGAACTCTGCGTCCTTACTCTCATCCTTATCTGCGTTTGGGTCCGATGCCATGAATGTCTGTACAACATTTCATGGCAATCCATTCAATAGCTGTCGACACACGTCACTCAAAACCTCTCCGTGGTGCTTGAGGAAAAAGTCAGGGGGTCACTAAAGTCATTAGGATCCATCCTCTGGGAACCATGAATGTCTGTACCAAAATTCACAACAACTCATCCAATAGCTCAAAGTCAGTTGATCACCAAAATCACTAGGATTCTTTTTCTGGTGACAATGAATGTCGATCCATCCAATAGTTGTTGTGGTATTTCACTCTGGACATAAGTGGTTCACCGACTGACAGACCAACATGGTCATCCATAGAGCCACGCTGCCAGCATGGCTAAAAACATACTTTAAGTCTACTCACAGGACAGATACGAGCAATCATTACAAGTGTGAAAGGAGCATTACTGAGATGAATACAGTACATACTCAAAAAGTCAAAACCAAGGCCTTTTCGCCTCCTACCTTCTCATACTCAGATGTCTTGTGACTATTGTTGAACAACTGGAGGTTCAAGTGTTTGTTCTCCTGGAGGAAATCTTGGAGCTCATTCTCCTAGACAAAAGAGGCAGAAAGAAAACAGTGTTTAGATCTCAAGAAGTCACCGTGATTAGACCGGAGCACAGCACTCAACCCGAGCACGTTGTCAGCGATAGCACATGCATTATTCATCTGAGGAGACTGCTCGAGGTTCTCCACGTTCTCGAAGCTGCTGCCATTTTAGTCAGTACAGTGTAACAATAATGTCATAATACTAGCTTTTATGTCAATGTCTCAAACATACTGGAATACATGTAATCAGACACCATGAAAGTGTTGTTCTTCACCGCTCTCTGAGAGTGGATGTAAATCAAACATGTATTCTGATACCTTCCTAACCACACACACACACACACACAAAGAGCATCATTTCCCCACTCTCTCTCTTTCCAAGTGTGTTGAGCCGAGGGTGAAAAAAAAAATCCCCTCATTGCAGAGGAGGAAAACTTAATTACATTCAATCAACAGTCGTGAGGCGTGCCGTGGATGCAATTTGCAGTGTGAACTGGAGAGTTCTCTGAGATGTGCAATCCACCGCAGCTACAGCAGCAGCACGTAGGCCAAGTGTTGTTCTTGTCAGGAGCTAAGAAACCTACTGGCTCATGCATGATACATTTACTGTAAATATACATGTTGCTTAATGGCTGGCGATAGGGAGCCTGCTCCTTCCTCCCCTTATGTTTTACTTATGAAGGATGTTTCAGAGGGCAAATGGAGACAGGAGTAAAGATAAAATCCATGCGAGGGTGCACATGTTAACAGACTAGTGATGTCCATAAAGCAGCATTGTAAAATCATCATGAGTTAACAATATAATTAGGTGCTGGTCGTGGCAATAAGCTGTTTTCACAGACCACATATTGACACGTCGCAGTAGCAGAATCACACAGTGAATAATAAAATAAATGATGGCTGAATTCTATGTATCTGCTTCAGTTTCAGGGTCCTGGTACTGTGCATGTGGGCTCACTGTCACACTGTCACTGGGACACTTGAATGCAACAGGGCCATTTTTAATATTATTAATAGCACCTGTGCTTTTCCCACCATAAGTCAAAATGTCTGCTGTAAAAAAAGCTTATTGTTTGTGATCAACTCAGAACTTTGAATATTTCTGACCTCCTACTAGGAAAAGTACAACGGATCGCCCCTCAAAGTCGGAGTTCAAATCCATCCACCCCGACTTCACAAAGAAGCAGTTGTCTGACGTTACACAACAATGGAAGCGCACATTTCAAATGGCAAACCATCAACTAAAAGGCAACGTAGAGTATATTTGACTGTATTTAATTAGAATAATACATACTATCATATAGTAAAAACCTGTTCTGCATGTAAATTGATGTCAAAATATATCACCGTGTTTTTAGGTAGCTGCTGACGGTAAACAATCTCTGAAAGTTATCTTTCTGCACAAAAGTTATTCGGTAAAAACATTAAGTGTCGTCAGTTGGGGCGGCGTTATCAGCTGTAACTGCCGTATGAGAGCAGTGATAGCGGCAGCCGTGAGCTAGAAAATAGGACAAGCTTACATCCACAAATATGCAAAAAAACGAAGCTCAGAGAGCGACTTCATTCTCTACTCAGGTAGACATTACTCCTCTATATCTTTACATAGAAAATAATTGTTTACTGCTATATTAATGCTCTCTGCTTGTATAGAGCACCTTTAAATATTACTACTACTATTACTACTACTCACTACTTCTATTAATATTAATAAAATGGCAAATTCTTAAATGGACATGTACTGTATGAACACAACTATAGTTTATATTCACACCAGATGAGGAGAAATACTGTCAAGGACGAGCAGTGATAAGTAAACAACAGCCTGGAGACAAAAGTCACAACTGAGATCTGCTGCTTTTCTATTCAATTCATTTCTGTCACGTCCCCCAAAAAAATTATTGGCATTTCAACCTGCGTCAATTGTGTCCAGTCAATTTTAATGCTTCCCGTACGAGCACTAGATTGCATTGGCATTCCTATTCATATCCATTGATCCTTCAATTCGGAGCTAATGTGGGCTGGCTAAAGCCTCCAGGTGTTCATTCTGAAGGACAAACAGCTACAGAGAGCTCCCGTTTTACTGTGTGCACACTGATGAGCACTGTGGACTGAAATACTTTTGCTGTTGATTCAAGCATTTCAACACGACCGCCGTCCTCATTGAAAATCCTTTTTGGAATTTGGATGCGACAGCACACGCGTAGTGCTGCAAACCAAATTGTCTTGAACACAGAGAATCAGCTGTTTCTTTGTCCTGCATTGTCGACGTGTTAACGCTTTAAACAGATCAGTGTACGTCATAATCCCTTGGCAAGACACATTTTTATGGAGAGCCTGTGAGCCCTTTGGTGGAGAGAATCCCATGCAGAATACACTGTGGCCTATATTGAGCTGCCTCCAACATTATTCAGCTGAGATTTTTTTGCTGAGGTGTGATTTGCCATTTGAGATTTGCTTTAAATACTAACACCAATGTTCATATGCACGGCATAAAGTCAGTTTGATTAATGATTTGTAATACTTTAGAGACTGATTATTGTGTAGACACGAACAGTCTTTTTGGTGATTTGTGTGCCAGGATAGTTTCATGAATAATAACACACAATATGGGACAATCTTTTTAGGCCTCGGGCTGCAGAGTACCTGGGTCACTCCTGTTTCTGAAAGCAGTGCAGAAGCAGTTGTGTGTTTGGTCCAGACTTGATCTGACTCAGCCTGGTGTGCCGGAGCTGTGTGTTTAATTTCGACAAGCCTGACAGATGAATCAACTGTGCCATTTAGCACAGGAGCGAAGCAAACATGTCACCCACTTACTCTCTGCTCTGTGGACTCAGTGTAAGCAGCAGCATTTGCACTTGTTCAGTATAGACAGCCACTATCACTATTCCTTTTCAGCCTGACCCTTCCTCTGTTTCTTTATCCAGACTATCTGATCTACTGTAAGGACTAAATGTATATGTATTATATGGGTCTCTGAACTTAGCCCTCTTGACTACAGGCTGCTTGTAACATTTATGACATTGAAATAGGAATATTATAAGGTATAAACTAGGGCTGTCAAAGTTAACGTGATAGTAATTTTAACGCCACTAATATGCTTAACGTAACTTACAATTTTTAAGGTTGTAGCGGGCTTTAAAGCTAGAGTGAAGATACTGGTATCATATGAAATTGGAAAACCTAATGAATCCATTGGTACCAGCCATGTCATACTAGCGTGTTGCAAAGGAGGCTAAATAACGCTTTAAGCTTATGCTACATTTTGGCGAGGAAAAAGTGGCATGGCCATTTTCAAAGGGGTCCCTTGACCTCTGACCTCAAGATATGTGAATGAAAATGGATTCTATGGGTACCCATGAGTCTCCCCTTTACAGACATGCCCACTTTATGATAATCACATGCAGTTTGGGGCAAGTCACAGTCAAGTCAGCACACTGACACACTGACAGCTGTTGTTGCATGTTGGGCTGCAGTTTGCCATGTTAGGATTTGAGCATATATTTTTATACTAAATGCAGTACCTGGGAGGGTTTCTGGACAATATTTGTCATTATTTTGTGTTATTAATTGATTTCCAATAATAAATATATACATACATTTACATAAAGCAGCAGAGTATTAAATACTTGCAAATCTCCCTTTAAGGTACATTTTGAAAAGATAAAAAATATGTGAATTATTTGCAATTAATCGCGATTAACTATGGACAATCATGCGATTAATTGCGATTAAATATTTTTATCGATTGACAGCCCTAGTATAAACCTTTTGCTGTATAAGTAAATTTGGGAACTGGCAAAATGTCAAAAATGTAATTCAGCAGTTTTCAAGTGTACGGTTGAACTGTACTGACTTCAGGGGCACAGTGTAAAAAAAGTATATACTACATTTCCCTTACACAGGGCTTGTGGCCCTCTGCATACTATTCATACCATTGGATCGTTGATCATTGAATCGATAAATCAACCCATATCGATGTATCATTACACCCCTATTGCACACCATGGTGAACATAAATAAACGCACCACAAACATACAGTACAAAGCCATCTCAAAGAGGTGCAACACATTTACAGGATGCATATCTGAATTTTCTGTCCTGTGTAAAATGCAAAAAAAAAATGCATGCCATGTGTCAAAGCAATAAGAGCTGCCAATCCCGCGTCTGACAGAAGGTGTTTGTGCTTACAAACAGCTCATAATGAAAGCTAAGCTGGCATTTCACTAGCGGCTACTGAGCTACATTTGAGAGCGCAGCTCCACAGTCAGTCCAGTCTCTGGACTTGTTGAGTCTGCCTGCTGTCTGCCTCGGTGTTAATCTTCGATTAGCACCGATACATATTGGAGCTACGCTGGCACAGCAGATGCTTGTCGCCATGGTAACAGGCCTTAAATGCTAGCGGAGGCATGCTCCTCTGATGGTCTGCAGTTATATACCCGACACCGAGGAAGGTGGAGGTGTCAGATGGCTATGCCAGTGCAGACACTTAGTGTTTATATACACGACAGCTGAAGTCACTGTGAGGAGATGTGGCATTAATAGCAGAGTAGAAATGAAAGTATATATATTCCTGTATATGCTGTCAGTGTTTGGTAAATAGACCACCAGCAGAGAGTCGCCAACAGCTGCACCTAATTCTGTCCATGCACTCTTTACTTCAACCTGAGAGGGAGAAAAACAGAGGAGAGACAGAGAGGTGAGCCAGTTAAGACCAAACAGGGAGTGACATTACTGTCAACTCGCCATCCCCTCACAATAGCGTTCATTGGTCTTGTCTGTGTTTGTGTCTCTGTTCTCAGAGCTCAGCGCGGGAGGAGATAAGAGCTGTGCTGCAGTCTGTGGAGACCAGCCTGCCATTTCTGCACGCCATTTGGGGACAGTTTGTCCTTTGGGTAGCGTTCCCCGGGACTC
>CAKALG010040260.1:4869-16143 GCA_916700815.1 Helicolenus hilgendorfi | reverse complement strand
CATGGTGCTGGAGCAGTACGTGGCCGTGGCCAACTACGAGAGGCAGGAGAACTCGGAGATCAGCCTCAAGGCCGGCGAGACGGTGGACGTGATTGAGAAGAGCGAAAGCGGTGAGTGGATTCTTGTTTTTGTTCATGTGCCGAGCATGTCTCTCTTGAACTCTGACAACACACTTAGATCCACAACAGAACAGCATCATTATTAACACATGTTGAGTGAAAAGCAACATAAAAATGTGGACGAACTGCCTGACATTTGGTTTGTTTCTTCCTGTTTGTGTCTCCTGTACACATCAGTAGCATAAACATATTCTTCACATGCTCACTCAGCACCTCTCCGTCTCCCTCCTCTTCATTTTGACTCCCTCCTTTTCTATCCCTCTTTGTCCGCAAGAGTCCCCCTCTCCAGCCTCCTCTCCTGCTCCTCTGCTCTCCCCTTAGTCTCTCCCCTCTTTTTCCTCCCAATCTCCTGATCTCCTAGCTGGGGCTTGGCACCACCTGGAGGTGCTGTTTGGCTGGCAGCAGCCAGCGTTATGGCTGGAGGCCAGTCTCTTGCCTTTCGCAACAAGAATGTCGTCGTTTTTCAGCGTTGTTAAAGTGAGGGATGAGACGTTTGATTGGTTGAACTGGGAGCAAAAGGTGTTAATGTAACATTCGTGTGGATAAAGTAACACCCGGTATGAACAGTGTTGGACTCACAATGCCGACCAGCTTCTGAACACTGACAGTATTTACATCACCGAGAGATGCTGCACTTCACTTTTCACCTTGCCCCCCCTCCCCTGTGCAAATTCTGTTTAGCAATCTCAGAGCCTGGATTTGATTTTCCAGCCACTGACAGCCAGCAGCTTGCACAACTCAAGAGAGCTCAGCAGAAAGGCTTGGCACGAACACACCGCGTCCCCGTCCGTTCTCCCCGCTCTTATCTACAAACTCATTACGCGCGTGAATTCATTTTCTTTGCGATATCTCGGCTCGCACATCTTTGAGTGATTACGCGCCTTAATTAGTCGGTTTTTTCGAACCAGCTTGTCATTTCGCCGTCTCTCTGTATGATTCAAGTGGCGCATTTCCAGTTTGTCAGCAGAAAAATGAGATAATTGTTTTAATTAAGTTTTGACAGAGTAAAGAAGTCGCATGGGGAAATGATGTCCTTTGTGATGTGGCTTTTGGTCAAACTCCGCACTCAAGGAAGTTGATGTCTCCTCAAGATTGACTTCAAGGACGTGGATGTCTTCATTTCCGGCTCCCCTCTCAGCTTTGTTTGTGAGGTTTTGAAATGTCAAGTGTTCCTGTTAACTCTTGACTTGAGGGGGGAAATTCATTTCTTTCGTGCGAACTTTGATGAACAGAAACTCTTTGGAGTGAGGCATCATTGAATGTTTAATGAATATTCAGAATTGTGCCATATTGCCTTTCTTCCGTGATCCCATTTCTGAATATCTGGCCTGACAGCATCCGCTCGCCCAACCTCATCTGAAAGCTTCATTTTTGAATGTTTAATTCAACGCCAATCGAAGCACTTACGGCAACATGAGCAACTTCTGAACTCAGAGGAACTTTTTGCCCAAGAGGTGGATCCGCATGCTGTCGTCATTTACTGGGCCAAAGAAGTGGAGCAACAGCCGTGATGATGATGATGACGATGACATCACTCGGAGGCTATGCCAAGACTAACACATCTGAGAGCTCCTATAATATCCCACAACCCCCTTCCCGCTTCCAAGGCTTTACTGCAGCCTCCTGTTCTGCGCGTGCTTATTCCCTTTTCCTTTTCTTCACTGTAGTGAGACAAACTGACAGTCCGGCTTCTAATTAGAGCTCATTTTCCTTAACATCCTAGTCGGTAGGTGTCAACGTGGTACCGTGATGTCTTTTAATCCCCTCCGAGCGAGGCTGAAATCCATATTTGACTTGCCTTTTTTTCTTCAAAATGCAGATTTTCCTCCTCCACACATTGAGCACAGATGGCATTAATGTGCTGTTCCTCATTCCAACACAGAATATTTTAAACCGAGTGTCTGCAGGGTTGACCCCGTATAATTACGGGTTCAACGCCAGAGTCGGATGTTGTTGTTTTGCCCCTGTGAGAAGTTATTGACCTTGGGAGTGCAGACCCAGCTGTTTCACTGTACAGTCAGTGTCAAGAAGAAGACCCATTGTCAGAGTGAAAACTGGTTAAATGATGAGCTGTGTGTGTGAGGCGTGTATGTGGATGAGTTTGCGTGGGTGGTTATGCCCCTGTGTGTGTGTGTGTGTGTGTGTGTGTGAATTTGTATCCTTGCACAAGTATCTTACAGTTTAGGAACTGCTATCGAGTAAAGTGAGATTTATGAAGCACCAAGGGGTTGGGGGGGTTGGACAGGCCAGATTCGTCCCTGAGAGAGGAGTAGAGGCTTCGTCCGGGTGTTCTTCCTCCTCGGACATGGGAACCATAGAGCGTCTGGAGAGAGGAATGTCCCAGCTGGAGAAAATAAATCTGCATATGTGACCAGTTAAATTATATGGTGTGTTGGACTAAGGAGAGGCAAAAAGCCACAGACCTCTGTCAAACTCATTCTGAGATCGCTCTTGGAATACCAGATGGGGCACGTAGAGCACTACTACTACTACTACAATTACGACTGGAAGGTTAAGATTAGGGCTGTCAATCGATTCAAATACTTAATTGCAGTTAATTGCCTGATTGTCCATAGTTAATTGCGATTAATTGCAAATTAATCACATGTTTTATCTGTTCAAAATGTAACTTAAAGGGAGATTTGTCAAGTATTTAATACTCTTATCAACATGGGAGTGGAAAAATATGCTGCTTTATGCAAATGTATGTATATATTTATTATTGGAAATCACTTAACAACACAAAACAATGAACATTATTGTCCAGAAACCCTCACAGGTACTGCATTTAGCATAAAAAATATGCTCAGATCATAACATTGCAAACTGCAGCCCAACAGGCAACAACAGCTGTCAGTGTGTCAGTGTGCTGACTTAACTATGACTTGCCCCAAACTGCATGTGATTATCATAAAGTGGGCATGTCTGTAAAGGGGAGACTCGTGGGTAACCATAGAACCCATTTTCATTCACATATCTGGAGGACAGAGTTCAAGGGACCCCTTTGAAAATGGCCATGCCAGCTTTTCCTCACTAAAATTTAGCGAAAGTTTGGAGCGTTATTTTACCTCCTTCACGACCAGCTAGTATGACATAGTTGGTACCGATGGATTCCTGAGGTTTTTCTAGTTTGATGATACCAGGGGCTTCATTCTACCTTTAAAACTGAGCCCGTTATGACCCTAAGAAATTGCAATTAAAGAAATTAGCGGCATTAAATAAATTTGCGTTAACGCTCTTATCGCGTTAATTTAAGTTTTTAAAGGCATGTTGAATTTTTACCAGCCGCGACAGCGATGCTTGTATTGTTTTCACCATAGGAGTTTATGTGTGTTTGTCATCATGGCAGAATGTGGTCCTGTAGACACCTACTGTAGTGGGACCTATCACATATATCTGTCCGTCTGTCTGTGGACAAATATTGTCTTTGCGATAGCGTCAGAACCGTGCAAGACTCCGGGTTTGGGTTTGTTCACAAGTTTGTTCTGGATCAAGACGTCTACTGTCAGGCTTTATTTATCTTGCAAGGAAAGTGAGCACGGACATTAATGGATGTGCACAGACAACCTTATTTGTTGCCTTTTTAAGTGCCAACTTTGTAGCTGTTGTGATAGCCTTGGGGTCTTTGTTCTCCCTTTCTTCCTTCTTGTGTTTTAGCTCTATTGTCTACTACCCAATAAAGACACAAAATGCCCAAACAAATACTTGCTGTTGTGTACAACACAGGACCTCATGAGCATTGAATGATTTCTTCGTCACTTTCTGATCATCTCAGAGAATGAATCGTAAGCGACTAGCCTTCCTACTCTGTGGTCACAGTGACAGAGGGGGAATGTATGTGGGGGAAAAATAGCCTTTTTTTTCCCCTTGTTTCATCAGCCGAGACTAATGGATCTGCCAGGAGGACCTTGACGCTAAACTGCAAACAGGATCCTTTGGGTTAGCGTACCGCCCAAGCCACAACACCAGCCGGAGAAGCCATTTGCCCAAATATCTTGGCCCTCCTTGTCGCCAAGTTTTAGGGGCATTTTGTCACAGTTGATTTAAAGAGATTAGACGGATTGGCTTACCTCTCTCTGGACTTGACTCTACACCTCACAGAGTACGACCTCCCATTGTGTTGCCAGACAATACTAATCCTTGATTTTGGAAAATTAAACCGTTATGTTTTTGTGGACTTCAGTCAAGGAACAGCTATGGTCTACATGGAAACATAAAAGACATCTCTCAGTTGTTGCTTGTCAGCAGGTACGATGCTGTTTGAGGGAGAATCAATGCCAGGAGTTTTTGGCAACATTTTCCCACCACTCCTTTCTCAGTGCCCAGGAGATCTGGTGAGTCTGGCAGGCCTCAGTCTAACCCATGACGCCTTTCCAACGGTTTGCCCTCAAAAGCTTTACTTGGTCTGGCACAAGACCGGTTCCTCCGCGGATCAGTTCCATAAGGAGAAAGCCTTGAGATAAAATTTAGTATCAGAACCTCACATTGCTTTAAATCATTTGCACTGCAAGCTCCAGTTAGCTTAGGGTAAGCCTTACCTTAAGGCTATGAAATAATTACAGCTTTTGTAGTGGCTGGAAAATGTCAATAAATCCCTTTGAATTAAAAATCGATGAATTCCGTTTTTCTATAATTAGCAATATATTGGACTACCTGCCCCTTAAAGCTCTACCCCTCACTTACTCTACATGATCATTAACTAACAATGCCCCTCATTACTTAAAAACGAAACAAGAAACCAACATCTTCAATTTACAATTACATAAAATGGAAAACATACACCACTAATCTATAAATCATCTTATTGTTTCCCTAATGAGAATACATCAGCAACAGGTAGCACATGCTAGCACACACATTCGTACCATATGGAGGATGAATGCCGAGGTTTAGCTTGACCCCACTGAACACGATGTGTAGTCAACACTGGTTATTGAAAGCCCCACCACCGGCTATCCCCTTTCACTTGTTACAAGTCTGGCTTAGTAACAAGACCCCCGCGTTTTATGAAAACTTCAACCAGGTAACATGAGCTTCAAACTGGGATGTAATGCTCGCTCTTACAGTGTCAATAAAGACCAGAACCTTGAAATCGGCACTGACTTTCTAGGAAGAAACAGCGTGGAAGGGGTTGGGTGCCCCCCTCATATATCCTATTTTTAACTTAAGACAAGCTTTGAAGTGTCTTAAAAGTGATATTCCACCCAGAAATCTAATCTTTTGAACATGAAACACTTGGTTGTAAAAAAGAAGTTTGTAGTTTTCTTCTTCATGGTGAAGGGATGTTAAAGTGGATTCCAATGGTGACCATTTCCCAGCAGAACAAGGTTTCAGTGAATGCAAACTTCTCGTAGGGTAGTGAGGGGTGTGAAGACGCAGTTTCTGGAAGTATATTCCCCATTGTAAGACATTTAAAGTGGGATTGAAGCAGTCAACCAAGTTAAGCTGATTTACTGAATGCATTTCCACTCTAAACAACAATTATATAACAAACATGACAATGACATGACATGACAATTTGAATTTCCGTGGCAAGAGCGCCGCCGTATTGCAGTATTTAGTCCGTTACGTCACCAGGTGGGTTGGCTCGGCTGAGTTAAACAGAAACAACGGTAGAGACTGCGAAAGACGGAGACTGAGGAGCCGCAGGACAGAAGAAAAAACAAAAGGGAGGACACTATTGTTTATCTAAGTCAGAAAATCGTTGTTTCATCCCGTTGACGACGCTGGTGCAGGCCATGTTGAAGATATTACTGTTACTGTAGCTGGTTTTTGACAGGCAGCAATTGTCATGCTGCTATTTTAGTCATATTCTTTGAATCTCCCCTTCTGCTTACGCTGCAGAAAGATAAGACGGCAATTGGATACGTGAAAAGCAGCTCTGCGTTCCATCGCTTGCTGCTCTCCAGGGGATCTGTTCCTAATTAGAAGCTGAGAGGAGGACACAAGAATGACAGTGACCTTGTGGGCCCCCCCCCCCCTCCCGAATGTCAAATTTCTAACAGACATCATTGTCAAAAGCTATGTGATGACCCTCCTGACGATCCTAAAACTGAAAGAAAACGTGTGCTGTGTTGTTTTTGGACGGGGAATTAGTGTGGAATACTACGGCTTTGAAGCTTCAGCCAAACATCTGCTGGCTCTCCCTCTTTTGTCTTCTTTCTTCCCCCGTACCACTCTTTTAATCTCCGTCTCCCCCTCACTATTTTGCTCTCTCTCTCTCTCACCTCTGTTCTTTTTTTTCACTTTTAATTTTCGGATCCTGCGTCACTTAATGCATCTCCCATTCATTCCTTCAAACTTCTCCCACCGGGCCCAGGCCTGTGACGGTCAATGATAATCTCGCTCTGCTCAGTTTGCTGTTACCGCCTGTATTCTCTGTGACCTCCACTTTCCCTCCGAGGGAGAAAGCAGCCAATTATTGCCTGCCAAGACATGGTGTAGCTAGAAACTCCAATTACAGCTCAACGCTGTAAGAAATGCCAATTACAGCCCCTCTACTGTCTTACATATTCATGTTTTGTGCTGTGTGTGTGTGTGCAAATGTGGGAGACAGCAGGTGTTGCTGCATAACCTTTCTGAATATTAGTCATTACTTGTTGAGCGCCTCATAAATCCTCCAGAACAGTTGGGTCCGTTGTGTCAGACAAACTAGCGAGAGCATGTAAATCAATTTAGAAAAAACAACACAACACGGTTGTTGGATCCGTTTCTATTTTAGTGCGTGCTTTAGGTAAAGAAGTAGGCCGGGTTCCACTTTACCGAGCACCTGGACGATAAAAAGACCTGACACCTCACAGGAAATGAGCACTCGTGTGCTCATCCTATCGAATACCACGCGTTATAGCCGAGGTTCAAGTTGAAAGAGGACTCACAGGGATTGCTTTGCTCATCGGTGTGACTCACGCAAACACAGAGTGGACCCAGCCATCAATAACAATGATGATTCTCAACCTGTTAGAATAACAGTCCGCCCCTGCATGCTGCTGTATGTACAGATGGCTCTACAGTATGCACTTCATTACCTGAACACCTTTTATTTGTCCCGTTCTTCATTTTCACAGCTGCCGCTGCTGCTGAACCCAACCACCCCACCAACTGGCTTCAGCCTGCGTGACTCTTGTTTTTCCATGAACATGTACATGTAGCGGTTATTTGTCATGTCTCAGAGGAGAAGTGGTATGTTTTCTCTTAGTAAAGTAGGTATTTGATCACAACTTCAACCCCTTCCAGGGGGCTTCATTTGAAGCCACACACAGTATAGGCAAGAATATCATCAACATATTTCATACAGGTTTTTCATCCATATGATGGAAGTTAACATTTGAACATGTCTTAATCTCCAAGACTTATATACATACTGTAGCTTCACCGTGTGCAGAATGAACAACATACTAGAGACTTTGTTTTTGGCCTGATTGCAGAGGGCCCAGCTCCACAAATGCAAAAGTCTGTCACTGAGTGATTGACACGACCGCGTGTTGGAGTTTCCTCATTGGCTGTTGCTCTTTCAAAATGAAAAGGCGGGAACAGTCCGTTATGCAGATGAACCCGTCCAGCGTGACGCGTCCAGCTTACGAAACTTGGACGAAACTGTCAAACTAGGTGATCTAGTTAAAAAATGAAACGAGATTCAGCAGTGGCATGGCCTGTTTCTCGCTTAAAATGTTTTCAGAAGTAGATTTTGGTGGATTGTTTAGAGGGAATAACAGAAAGTTTACGAGCAGGCCGCCATGTTGTTTCCTGTTTGAAACGGCAGAAAACCAGGGACCAATCAGGTGCTTTCCAAAATCGGGTAGAGCAGCACTTGAAAGGCCAGTTGAGTTGAACAGTGCGTCCCCTGGTGTCCTCGCCAGATCTGGTGGACATGTACTGCTGAATTTAACATTATAGACATGACAACTGACTATTTGTACAACAATTTCGCCGCAAATTCACCAACTGACCATACACGGTTCAGCCATATACTCGGTTTTTAGACTGAGTCTTGTGTTTAGAGCAAGGACTGGAATCAACAATGGAAATGTTTGTCCTCAGGCTGAAAGGCAGTGTTTAAGGATATTGTGAATGTGCTCGGCGAGGTTCAGGGCAATGTGACAAAAACTAACAAATGGGTTACTGTCCATTGTCAATCTCTTTGCAAGGTAACATATTCAGCCCTTACAGTAATTCTCCCGCCACGCCCGGTCAGTTTATGCATGATTCCACTGATATGCTGAGCCAAGTTATGCTTTGCTTTAATTGACTCAGAGTAATTTTTCTCCGTCTGGTTGCCAATCTTTGGCCCAGATCTCCTCCTACGGGACAGATTTTCTGTGAAAACTGTAATCTGACTACAGGCTTCCCACACATCAGTGGGTCAGCCCACTTCTCTCAGGGCCCAGGTTTGCCATGCTGCCAACAGGCTTTTACACTGAGAGGGTGACTGCTTTTCTATCTTTCTCTCTCAGTGTCTTATACCCACATCTGCTTCTCCATTTCTTACCCTTTTGTCTCCAGTCTGTTCTACCCTCTGTGAGTATATCGGAGGGGGTCCAGCACTGTTTCTGGTCCTCATTTATCTGCTTTTACTGTGCCCACTTTCTCCAGAGCTGGATTTATGGGGGAACTGGGCCCTGTCAAAACCTTGCCTTGCACCACCATGTGTGCACACGATGGGAGTCTGAAGCTTTGCGTGTGTGTGAGTAAGCTAGAGAGGCTGCTCGACTGTTTCTGGCTTTTAGGATGTTTTGTTTTGTTGTGCATATGTGAAGAAGACCAAAAAAATGTCTCTTACAATCTCTGAACAACACATTTTCCCCCTGAAAACCTGTGATTGTATAGCAGAGCAGACTTAGGTCCAGACACACCAAGCAGATATCAAAGAACTAGCGGCGACGAAGGCCACCAGTTGCGTCGCCTCACGTCGCCTTTGTTTTGGCCAAAAGGTTGCATGCAAACACACCGCAAAGACGACAACCAACGACAAACAGCCACGTACGTTCTGTGCCTGCATGAGAGGAAATAACTCTCCCTACCAGCAGGTCGCTGTAGTCGGTATTCATCATCAAAAAAGGAAACCTGGAAGGCCGAGGATATACAAGCCGATGTTATGATACGTTCATGAAACAAAGCGTCGTCTGCCCACCATTTTCACACCACTCTCACTCCCCACTTAGCTTCATTCCAGATGTTCATGTCACTGTGAAAACATCAGATGAAATGATCAAATGAGATGAAGATGAAAAATGAGAAGAGCCTTCTGTTTTTCCTCTGAATATGCCTGTATTTACCCTCTGTCTGAAACGCTCCGTTTTAGCGCATTTTGACAGAATTGTGACCCAATTGCAACAGAATTGCGTTGCTAGGCAACAGCTTGGGTCCATGTGTACTTCCTGTCAGCTGATGACATTCACATACACTGCAACCAGGAATAAACTGGGACACATTTAGAATGTTTACGTTTAAATCTGTGTAAAGGGTCTAAATATTGTATATTTGTGACATCACAAATGAACAGAAATCCTGACAGCTTGTTTCAAATGCAGAGTTTCTGAATACGGGCTGTGTGTATTTCCCAGTGGATTGAGCGTTTCGATACTTTCACAGTATTTACATAGAATTTAAGCCTGCTTTATGATAAAAAAACATGAACTAGTTTGACGGTTGGGACATTCGCTTTCTTGCTGAAAGGTAGATGAGAAAATTGATAATTATCTTGTTTGTTTAATCATAACATAGTATAACATGACATATATATGATTATATAATAATAATTTGTGAACTTTAGAGGTGCTAGGATAGATTTTATTTTGTGTGGACAGAGTCAGGCTAGCTGTTTCCAGCTTGTCTCCTTGGCTTCTGGCTCCAGCTGCATACATGAGAGTGGTATCAATATTCTCATCTAACTCTTCAGCTAATAAGCGTGTTTCTCTACAACTTTAAACCTTAAACACTGAATCAATTTGTATTATTTAATGGTCTAATAAAAGCCACTCACGAGTTTAATTACCACATTTGGACATCATCATTGTGGCATCAATCAAAGTCTACAATGTCTTCATTGTGTTGCAGCTGTGACTTTAAACCAGCACGAATGGATGAAATCACATCATTCCTGATTTTGTGTTTTTGTGATTTTTGCATTTGAGTATGATAATGCCGTCTCCAAATGATCAGACCTTTTAACTTCCGCCACTGGGGGACTCTTCTCAAAACTCCTGTCAGCGTACGCATACATTGTCTTCATTGATGGCAGTCACCTCAATCCTCCATCAGCGTAGGAGATTTACTATGCTGGTTTTCCACCATTTGTCAGGTGGGCTTGAGAGAGGAAGAACTTATACAGACCTACCGCTCTCCTCCGCGCAGGTGGCTCCAATTCTTCTTTAGCTTTTTTAAGTAGTTGCAATGAATCAGCCTATGAAAGCCCCTAATGCGTTTCACATGGAGAAAGCTATTCTTACTGCTGGGCAGACCTTTCACACTGCAGCAAAACAGAAAGTAAATTAAAACCTTCAGCAATCAAAAGACAAACTCTCCACTGGAGCACCCAAGGCTGCACGAACAGCGTACAAAAGAAAATAAATTCATAATCTGGTCACAGCCCACTTCTCTAACCTTTACCCAGCAGAGGAGCCCCCCCGTCCCCTCCAATAGGAAAGTCCTGACAGGGCCCCCTCCTGAGTTTACAAGTCCTAACACGGTGGCAAGCGCTATTCATTATAACACTGGGCTTCTTAAACCAGGAGCTATGGTGTAAGATTTAATTAGCATACTATAACTGTCGTGCTGTCAAATGCAATTTCATATGAAACCGCTGCCTCCAAAAGTCAAGGCCAAACGGGGTCCTAAATTGATTCTGACGGGTCCAAAATGAACCACGCTGACCTCTCCTGGAACGTCTCTGCAGCAGAGAGAGCAACAGAAAGCTTAGTGTGACTGTGAGGAGCTACACTGCAGCTACTGTGCATAACCTTCATGTGTCTGCAGGCCCTCGGTTTGAATTAACTCCTGTGTTGACTGCGAGACATAACCCGCTGTGGGGAAGCTCAGGGGGAGACAGTATTTCAGTATGATTGTGTGTTTGTGTGTGTGTGTGTGTGTGTGTGTGTGTGTGTGTGTGTGTGTGTGTGTGTGTGTGTGTGTGTGTGTGTGTGTGTGTGTGTGTGTGTGT
>CAKALG010040257.1:0-12440 GCA_916700815.1 Helicolenus hilgendorfi | reverse complement strand
CCTCGCTCCAGCCCTCGCTCCAGCCCTCGCTCCAGCCGCTGTCTGGGGTTCACTCATGAATGGAGGAAGGGAAATAACTCTGGATTTGGTTATTAGTGGATTTTACAACTTTTAGGACTTAACGAAGGGCTATTCAAGTGTTTGTACTTGGGAGTTGATTTACTATAAAAAAAATTGCTCGCTGAGTTACGGACGTCTCTTTCCCAATGTAATTCTATGGGAAAAAGTATTTTTGGGCCGTCACGTGGCGGACACGGAAGTTGTACTACCACCGTTTGGCTACTACAAAGATTTGCATCAAACCCTGCCGCACTTCCTGGGAGATTGGATTAAAAACATACACAATGGCTTAAAAGGGAAAAGAGCCTCTGTGTGATGCCCCTCATTGTGCTATTTTTTCTAGACATGTCTCAAAAAGATACTCAAATGGGGGAGGGACGATGTTCACTGTAAAAAGTTAGAGAATCATATGAGTAGCTCTGCAAAGCAAATTTTGTTGTATAGTCTGAATGACAGTATATCACAAGGGCAACTTCACATAATAGATGTGGGGTTTAAAAATGGTCAGATTGTGGAGTTAACTAACATAACATAAAAACACAACATTGGCAAAGTCAAGTCCTGTGAACAAGTAAATGTTTTCATGCTTCCAAAGCTAGACTTCTTTAGATACTGTCTAATGACCCAATAACCATTAACTTTACTACAAATTAATTGAGAAAAAACTGATACCATATATGAATCTGAAAAAGTGTGGGATTGAGATGGAACAAATAACATGCAGTATACACTAAGGCACTGATGTTAGTCTTGTGCTGGGCCTCTACTCTACAAGTGCATATAACCCCCACCACATTTCTTTCTTCTTTATTGCTTATTACTATTTTTTATTTATCTATATATCTATGCATTATTCATTAGAAATAGATTTCTTTGAAATTGCCATGTTTATGTGACTATGTTGAGATCAACATGAAATATAAGTAAAGGTACAAAATTACGGGTGTTGACAGGGGAACATTTATTTCTTGGCTTCCTCATCTCTTCTTTCCCTCATTTCCACGACTTCCAAATAAAGACATAAAACGCCACAAAATATACCTGAAAAACTGATCAATAAAAAGTCAGATCACTAGTTCAGATCAAGGGAATAGATAAAAAAATGTGCACCAGCACTATGACCTCTGATGTGTAATCATACCTTGTAGAGGGGATGAATCACAGAGAAGCTGCGGAGAAGTGGCAACTGCATAGACCTCTGCCAGATAGTGAGTGTTCATGAGGTGATGGACTGCTTGATGATCCATGGAATCTGCATTTTTGATAAACATCTTGACTAGGAGCCAGTCAGTCTCTGAGTCACTGGGCAGATAGATGGGGTTCTGCTCAGAAGGTTGTTGTTGCAACTGGAATGTGATAAAAACATTTTTCATTTTTATATGTTCAAATAGTGCAACAGGACTTCTGAAAACATACTAATACTGTGGAATGTAATGTGATTATGTGACTAAACCAGTGATTTTACTGAAGTTTATACAGTATGAATACTGTCTATAACAGTGATATGCTGTATCAGTTAAATACCTGTATTGCAATTGGCATCAGTTTGTTTTCTGGGTTCAAGTAGAGCAAACAGAGACCAGCAGTCACATGCAGAGGTTCACCATCATTGGCTCTAGGGGGTATTCCATCCATCCTCTTCTGGTCATAGAGGAAAATATTCCCTTTCTGTATGGGAGGGAAAGACAGAAGAAAGAAGTGTTCATGATATCAAGAGATTTGTAATTTTTAATAAATCGAGGAAATATGATATGGGGATGATTAACACACAAATCGTCTCCCAAAGCAAAGATTATCTCCCATTTAAAGCCACTATTCTTTCATACCTCCATTTCCTTCCTCAGAGAGCTTCCCTCTGCCAGGAACGGCTTCACCATCTCCTCTGTGACTGGGAAGTTTGGGGGAAGCTCTGAGCAGCGCTTGATCACATTAGGGTTGACTCCATTCAGAAACTGGGATCCATAAAAGTCATCTTCCTTCCAGTGCTCTGCAACATACTCTGGAAGAATAGCAATTGGCAAATATATAATATAATATTTAATGTTTCAATTTTTAGATGATCCCCGTCATTTAAAAAACAAGTTTGTTGGTTTGTTCCTGGAAAGTTTTTACTTTGTAGAAATTGTTTTACCCAACAGGAACAACATCCTTTATAATGTAATTCAGCATTGTTAAACACATTTTTATAGATTACATTGTGTCATTGATATGTGAGATACAGTAGAGTGCAGTCAGAAACGACAGAATAGATGTTGGAATGGTGCCATCACACAGGGCTAGTGTTGTTTTTTTAATTATTGAACTGTTTTTTAAAAAAAGAACACATTTCAAGTTAAATGCATAATCATAATAATACAACAAATATTTAACCAAATATATCCTTTTTTAAAATATTGTATTATTAGAAGTGTTTCTTGGTTTTACATTATCCCATGATGACAAATGTCAGCCACCGAGAGTGCGACTGATTCGAGAGCTGAAGAAAAAATTGTTTTATTATTATTTTCAGCGGACAGAATATGTGGTTTCCCCCTATTTGTTAAAACATGTTAAATCCAACATAGATTACAGAGATCTTACTACCAAGTCCATCTAATTAATTTAACATGGAGTATATAAATTTTTCTTAAAGGGGAACTACGGCCATTTTTTCAAAATTCAGATATGTTATTCCTATGGTCTAAGACAGTCAAAAAAATATTAGTAAACATGAACAACTCTCTCCCAAATCCGATAACTAGGGTGCCAAAACTCCAACTTGTGATGTCATAGGGTATGAAGTGTGGAGCTGCTCTATAGACAATGAATAGAGATGTTCTCGATGCAGAGCACCCACGGGAATGTTTTGAGTATATGGGTACGCTTTCCGTTTCACAACTGAGATCACTACAATAGAATGAAGCTCATTTAGGTATAAAAAAGAAAACAAACATTCTCTGGGTCCACGAAATAAGTTTCCCATTCATTGTCTATGGAGCATCTCCAGACTTTATACCTCATGACATTACAAGTTTGACTCTTGCTTCTCTTATTTCTGGCTTTGAGAGAGAGTAGCTCATGTTCAAAAATATTGAACTTTCTAAGGCCATGGAAATAACATATTGGAATTCTTAATTTAGGTGGTGTTCCCCTTTAAAGTGCTGCCATCCTAAAATATTATTTTAGTATCAGGCAGTATTGTAGAACAAACTATCATTTGAGTGAATAATGTTGTCATGAAACTATGTCAATGATATTGTTGTGTGCAGAGTTGCTCTGCAGAACTAGAAAATGGGAAAAAAAATCTACCTGACACTGTTGTCTTTTTCCACCAGAAGATTTTTTTCAGGTCGTCGATGCTTTCCCATTTTTCAGTAGATCCAATCAGCCCCTTAAGCATGAGTTCAATACCACTGAAGTAAGACAGGGTAAAAAAATGGGTGAACACAATACAGGATTAAACAGTAAACCGATATTAATGCTTCAAACTTTACTTTTGAAGCATTTACTTTTTGCCTCAGGACATAGAGAATATGACTATATTGGAACCCGGTTGTGTCCATCGTATATACCCACCTTATCATCTTTGTGTTATCTATTTCAGTTGATTTGGACTTAGAGAAGCGGATTTCAGCTGGGAGCTCTGACGCATTATTGAAATGATTGATGTGGGGTAGTCCTTCAGCCGAAATCTTCCATCTAAATAATAAAAAAAAAAAATTACTGTAAAGCAATCAACATTTCTCCAGATGAGCTTCTGAGACCATAACAGCAGCTCCTGGTTCCTAGTACATACTGTACTGCACACATGAAAACTTACTGGTAAAATTCCTTTTTAAGCGTCAGCTCTTTTTCCCGGTGGTCAATCAACAGGGGATGTTCCTCCTCAAGAACCTTCATGGCTGAGACATGAAAAGAACATAACGCACATAACAAAATTGTCCACAAAACAAACAAAAAACTGTGTGAAAACAAGAGATATCTATAAATTAATATTAATTATCTATATATCAATTGTTTTGTGAATTTGAAGCGGACCTCTCCCTCCTCTCAGCTCCACCCGTTCTCCCCTGGAGATCCATCTGTGACAGGGGAAAAGAATGACATCTCCTTCTGGAGTCGTCACCACTATTTTGGAGCAGAACCAGTCATCTTCTGAGAAATAAAAAAAAGGATCTTTCTCCACCTTGACCAGCAGAAGTTTCCCCAGAGACATACTGCTTTTCATGGTGTAGGTCCCCGTCTGGAACAAAAGGGTTAATATACATTATACCTTATACCTGTGACAAAGTATGAATTAACTCAAGGTATGACCACACATGCCGAAGCCTGCCTGTTCACATCAGAAGCACATTTCTCTGCGCCGGTCAACAAGCGATTCTGCCCCTTTGCTGTGCAGCGTTATTGCATTGAGCAGTTAATAATCAACCATTAATTAATATCAAAATATGTATTTATAATTAATTACTCAAAATTATGAATCATAAACACATGAACACACAATTAGTTTTAATATCAGAATTCACCCATGTGCCACCCAATGTCATAAAACGGAAAAATTTGCTTTGATATTAATCAATTGAGTTTCTTAATCTCAGGGCTGCTACAGAGTTCTTGGGCATGCCGAACAGTGATTTGAGTTGTTTAATATACAGACACAGAGCAAGTAACCAAGTCGTTTATAAAATGAAATGTTTATTTGATTAACTACATGACTATACTACTAGCAGAAATATATTTAATAAATAATAAAACAAAAGGAAAAAGGAATAGAATGAATAAAGGATAATTGAGGGAATACACTGAATACAAAGATAAACATTTAGGTCAATTCAGTGACTGATATCTCTTGATTAAATTTGTCATTTGATGTTGGCTTCATCAATTAAATGTAGTTTCAGTATTAATGCACCATTCAGCAGCAGAGAGTTTAAGAAACACCAGGGAAGATTGAGAAGCAGTTTTATATTCTAAATTTAGGCGTGAGAAGGCCGTTAAACCTCCTTTGTATCTTCATTTGTATCTTCATTTCTGCTTGAGAGCTCCCACCTGTACACAATTGATCAGATGTGCATCTCTCGTCTTAATTTGGTTGTAATTGCAGTGGAAACCGATTTTATTGACTTGGGTCTTTTACGAATGGACAATTTAGTCATAATTGCTAAAATTGCAGCATGGGTAAGTGCAGTAAAACTACTCTGTTTATCCAGACTCAAAAGATGTATGCACTCATGTAGACAAAGGCCACCCCAACACTCATGCAAACCTGTAAGTATATTGTCGTAGACTTAATTTGAGACTTGTATATTGAACAATGATCAACAATTGGATTCAACTTACCATCCCAGCTTTAAAATCTACACCGTAGTTGTCCAACTCAGTTCGCTCACTCTTCCCTCCAGTTCCAATTAACGTTAGGTATACATGGTCAAATGTTCCTGCATTTGTCATGTTACCTGTCGTCACTTCCAGCTTGTACTCAGCCATGGTCACTCCGTAGCAATTCTGTGTGAATTACAATAAAAAGGTTAAATAACTAAACTCTGTGACAAATGTTCAGTTCTGCTCCTCTTTTATGTCGCTTCATCTCATGCTCCTCCCACTTTTGATTTGATAGTAGCAGATCATTTAGGTATGATTCGAAAAATTTGACCTATTATAGGTATAGAGGAGTAAAGGTTAATTAATCTTCACTGGAAATAACACGATAGCACATTTGCAAATCCACATGCAAATCATACCTTCCAGTCTATTAAGATAGCACAGTCAAATGGCTATGGCCATTCAGTACTCTGTGACAAATGTTCAGTTCTGCTCCTCTTTTATGTCGCTTCAGCTCATGCTCCTCCCACTTTTGATTTGATAGTAGCAGATCATTTAGGTATGATTTGTAAAAATTCAAACTATTACATGTACTGTATAGAGGAGTAAAGGTTAATTCATCTTCACTGGAAATAACACAATAGTACATTTGCAAATCCACATGCAAATCATACCTATAGCACAGTCGAATGGTTACACACACACACACACACACACACACACACACACACACACACACACACACACTTAGATAGCAATAGTAGAGAGAAATGAGAGGAAATGAGGGGGCAACAAAGATCCTTAGTTGGATTTAAGGGATTCATGGTCTTGACGTCAGCATGTCAGCATTGTCATTGTGAGCTTGTTAGCATGACTGAAGTAAGCATTCAGCTCAAAGCACTGCTGTGAACGATGCTAGCAGCTATTGAGGGTGTAGATTTTTAGTTTGTTTAAACATATAGTTTCTAATAATTGTAATTTTTATAAAGAAAGTATAATATACAATAGATACAGCGAAACCAGGATCCAAGCCACGCAATGCAGGCATTAAACATAATATTTTTATAAACAAGAAAACAATTATTTCACAGCTTGAACTTATTTAAGAGACAGTTTTTTTTTAAATATTATTTTTAGATAATGTTGTAATTCTGACTAAGTTACTGATAGATATACTTTGAACTATGATCTCACTGGAGTTTAGATCCAGTAATGCAAAACATTATGCAGTATTTGAATTCAGATATGTAAAATATAACTGCTCCAAATCTCTGTTGAATGACAGGTTGCTATGAGTCCTGTCACCATAACCATAAATGAAGGCTTTAAAACAAAGTTAAAACATACATTTGCCACAAGTAGTACAGTTTCTTCCTAGAAAGGGGTAAAGTACGAAGTTGCACTATCCTGCACCGAAAAGTACATCAGTTCTTTGGAACAAAGGTTTGGTCTGAGTTTACCACCACTTTAAATTAACAGGCAACAGGGTGAGCTGGTACAGTGCACAATAACTCAACATTTTTGCTGAACCAACGAAATGTTCTCAATGTCTTCTGCAGAGGGGCTCACAGGTGAATAGTTTGTCCTTTCTCTCACTCCCTGCAGGAAGCATTTTAGTAAATGATAATTAACGGCATCCAATCACCATATCCATTGTGACACAAGGAAACGTCCAACCCTTACACCTTGATAGTGAATGTGACAATCCCCTGCATAGCAGAAGTTGGAGAAATGGCGGTGGGTTGATTTTCTATTCCTCACACCACTTTTGAAAACTCATCCATTTTGCCTTATAGGCTGAAATGGTGGCTCTGATAGTAGCTCTTCTCCTAGTTACACTCTTTGTCCAAGCGATAGACGGTGTAGCTGGGTTTATTATAATGTTATGCTTTGTAGTTTCAGGAATGCAAAACATATTTTTGCATATGTACCTGGATTCAAAAACCTGCAAATACACTTCTGTTCTTACTGTTTTTCTCCATCTTCTATATTGAACTGTATGTATTTTTTTATTGCCATTTATGAAAATACGGGGACAACCAATTTGACCAATAGTATTGCTATAACTCAAAGAGGACATTGTTTGAATTTTTATAGAGAGCTGTTTGTTGGGACAGAGTTTAACAAAGACTACACAAATCGTTTGCGTCACAAGGCACGCAATAGTGTGACATTGGTATCTATAGATTATAGATGCTACTCTGCATACAGTAATACCATGGAGTCCATTGGAACGCAATATTCAAAATTTCTACATATTATCCAGTTTACCAAACATACTATACGTAGACATTATTTCATTCATTTTATGCACTTATCTATTTTTTCTTATTCAGACACTGCTGGTACTTGATAAGTATAAGAATATTCTGTAAATCAGTAAAACTCTTATCTGGCTTGGCTGCACAACTAATAGTAAAAGAAAAGCTTTTTAAACAGAATACTGTAATTTCTATAAAAGAAAGAGGGATATCAGTGATTTGGCAGACCAACCACTCTCCTCATTTCTCTATTTTGTGCCTCCTCGTCTTCTTTCTCATCCCGCCTGCGACCCTGAAATCGATCTCAGTGCGCCATCTTGAAGGATGTCTCAATTCCCAAAATTGATCTCGAGGACAGAGGAGCGAAGAGGCTTGCCGGAGGAGGTATGAGTGAGGAAACACAAGTGTATCCTTTGCGGAAGTCTTTTTGGCACCTGTGACGTA
Organism: Helicolenus hilgendorfi; assembly: GCA_916700815.1. Classification (NCBI taxonomy): domain Eukaryota; kingdom Metazoa; phylum Chordata; class Actinopteri; order Perciformes; family Sebastidae; genus Helicolenus; species Helicolenus hilgendorfi. The sequence continues at coordinate 4,374 of CAKALG010040257.1, read as the reverse complement.
TAAAAGAGGCGTGACACATTCTTGTCACAATATGCCACGTTGTGAATTGAATTACACTATTATATTCATCAGAGATCATAAATTGCCTTGGCTATAAAAAAAAACAATGGACAGATGATACAGCTCTGCCACACGCCATACTTAATTGGCTGTACACACACTGCACTACTACGTTCACAATTATAATATTATTGAAATTCATACCGTCTAGATATCTAAATACCCTAGTATACTATAATACCATAATACAAGTATTAACTGGGAAACAGGAACTGTGCCATGGATACTGAGCTGACAACACAAAGGTGTGTTTACAGTGTGCCAACACCCACAAGTTTAAATTATGATTATGATATGAATTAATATTGTTGATGCAGCAGTGTTGTTAATACCATTTCCCCAAACTTCAGTTTTGTTTCCCATTACTGTACCCAATAGATACCCAGTATTTCCAAAAAATATATATATATAATTTATTTCTAATTTACTCTAAAATGCAATTGTTACTCCCATGCTCCCCATAGTCTTGTTTTCTTTCAGTGTACCTACATTTAAGTACCAGAAGGGACTGGTGTATTATTTATAGGTACCTCATTTATACAACGACATGTCATCTGCTTATTGTGAGGAACCTGTTCTTATTGGACTAGCACCGGAGAGTATGGAGATTATTTGAAAAAGGTGTTGTTCTGGTTCTACTCTAACTGACTACACTGTTTGCTAATAGCTACTGCCGGGTGTTTTGATTCTCGTCTCTGGTTTTCTCTTCGCATTTTCTCCAAGAGTGCCAGGTTCCGTTCAAAATCGCATACTAACATACTAACATACTATTTATACTATTCATACTAAGTATGACATCAAATTGAGTATGTGGTGCATTCCAATAGCATACTTGATCGTTGATTTAGTACTGATTGAGTGCATAGTACGCAGGATCCGTGTAATGCTTATCAGTTAAATTTTCCATATAAAAAATGAAAAATAGAAAATTAGAAAATTAAATAAAATCACAGAGCAGATTCCGTTAGTATGCCATTTTGAACAGAACCGGAGTCTCGGGGGACCGACTCAGTCACGCCCACTCTCATTTTGTTGACTATATTAGGACAAGCTGCAAGAATTGAAAGTAGTGTTTTCACTAATAAGATACTTTTTTACTGTTGCTCAAGTTGTGTTGATTTTTATATCTCTAATAGGTATGCAACATACACTGAATAACATCATTCATTCACAAGCCATTTTAATCTTAACTGCAAACAAAGCAAATGAAGTCTTAGATAAATAAAAGTTCATACTGGTGAACTGCACATCAGTACATAAGCAGTCATGCATCACCATATACACTGTTCTATACTGACATAATTAAAAAGTAAAAGGAAACTGAATACACATCATATGTATAATAAATTTCTGTTAATGTCACAGCCTCTAACAGTCGCCGTACTAGCGGGCAGAAAATATGCTACCATACTCTTGGTCTTGCTTGCATATAAATGCTGAGGTGCCACGTTTCATGTGAGATCATTTTATCAGAACAAGATGATTTCCTGTAATTTTTTAAGGAGTACCAAACAATTATATTTCATCACATTATGTCATCACTGATCAGCAGATGTTTGCTGTTTTGAACATATCTTGAGTCCAAGATTAAACATTTGCTACCCAAACTGCTCATTAAAGTAATTTGTCAACATATGTCTATGTAATACATAATTCACACAAAGATAAAGATACCCTATCATAGGCCCACTTAACATGATACAGCCTTGAATATAGTTTTCCAGAGTTTAACACACTACCCAGCATGCAAGACAGGTGTTAGAAAGGTATTAGTATTATTGACTAATGCAGACAGATAAAAATGGCTTTATCAGGCTTAGTAGTGTTAAATAGTTATACTGTTCTCCACCACAGTAGGGTTCAGGTATGGGTAGGGTACTTCAAGCTGCAAGTTTCTTGTTGAAATTGCTTCACTGAGGCTGGACAACTGTGCTTGAAATTTCTCAATCATCTGCTTAGGGGCAGGCTCATCAAATCGGTCTTCGGGGAATGTGCCCAAGGGAACCTGTCACAATGACAAAACGAAACAGTAAATCAGACTGACACTGTATTTTTTTTGGTAAAACGTCTTTTTAAAGCACTTTAACAATGTTGATGTGTTATAATGAGCGTTGATCATCACCAAACTTACGTGGTCAATGTAATTGTCTGAAAGTACCCAAAGCATTGACACAAATGATGCTGTCTCGCCAACATCAGGGAGGGTCTCCAAAATTGTCTTCATGCTTGACTGCCCCTTAGTGGTTGGAGGAGGTTTGCACAGCAGGAGAGAGGCATTGGGCACCCAGGAGTAGTAGTCAAACTAAATTATGAAAGACATTTATATATGTATTACCATTTATTTTTGTAATTGTTAAAGTCCCCCCTTCACTCATGTGTTTTTCTGATTGTTACTTCACTTGGATGTTTTGACCTTCACTGTACAACTGTTCTATTCTATTTTCAAATGTATTCATTGTCTCACCTGTCCGCTGTTTATTGCAGCATGTTGAGCTGTCAATGTGAAGATCACCATGGTGATGAACTTGATCACTTCCTCGACAGTATGAAAGCCTGCTGGAATCCCTGTAGGCAGCACAATCATTATTAGTTTTTTTCCAGTAATTAATAAGAATTGATAATAATGAATAATTTATGAATGCAGTGTATATATACAGTATGTGTGTTTATGAATGACTTCAATACCTGAGGCTTTGTTTCCTAAGAAGCCATGTGTGAATATCTCACTGATCCAATCCTGCAGCTCAGTGTCTTTACACACCTCACTGTCTGAGGGATAATAGTACTCCACTACTGCCTTCACAAAGCTGGTGAACACAAAATAATTTGCTTGTAAAAATGTCAAGGCAACGCTTTAGGCTTTATACTCAATACTCTGCAACGGCCTAACCTGTTGATGATGTTCCACACCTTCAGGCCATCATCTCTGTAGTAGAAGTTGGGAATAGACTCCAGTCCTCGTGCAGTGATGTTCTCTGGCAGACAGAGGGAGCTGTAGGTCGTTTCAGAGTGAGCCCTTCTCATGAGCTCTGTCATCCCCTCGAGTCCAAGTGAACTCTAATTATCAATAGTACACAAGTAATAAGGATCAGACTAGTTTATGGATCTCAAAAAATAAATAAATAAATATTGAAGGCAGATCCGGTATCAATAGTATCAACATCTGACCATTCAGTAAGATATATGTTAAAGATCCATACTTTACTCAACATCCCGTCAGGTCCAGAAATAGATGTACGGGACATAGTATTTATATGGAGAGTGAAACGTAAATGAGGGATCAGCAGCTGTATAGAAAGAGAGAGAGTAGAATATTAAATTCATAGTACAATCTATAAAAATGTCGTCACCAAAGTCGATCATCAAACAAGCACCAGCTCTTTGATTGCAACTGTGTAACTATACCTTGTAGAGGGGATGAATGACAGCGAAGCTGCGGAGAGTGGCGATAATAACGAATTCTGCCAAACAGTGAGTGTTCATGAAGTGAGCGACTGACTGATGATACATGAAATCTGCATTTTTGATAAACATCTTGGCTAGCAGCCAGTCAATCTCCGAGTCACTGGGCAGATAGATGGGGTTCTGCTCAGAAGGTTGCTGGTTCAACTGGAATGTGAGAAAATCATATTTTATGTTTTCTATTTTACAACACAATGATGCACTTTAAATGCAAATGAAAACTGATGACTAGTTCACACCTTAAAAGTGTTTGGGGAAGCACCTTTCTCGCTCTGTTCTGTCCTCATGCAGTATGTGATGCAAAAGCATGTAAAAATGCTAAACCATGATCACGGATCAGGGATAGCTTCTGTGTTTCACAGTATTTTACTTAACATGTACTTGATGGTGCTTACACACAAGTGGGAAGTTTTATCTGCGACATAAATCAGGCTGAATTTTAAAGGGACTGTTTGTAAGATTCAGAAATGCTTGTTAACAGCGACACCTGTAGCCATTAAGTCAACGAAAATCAGCGTCGGGCTCGCGCTTGTGCTCGCTCTACATAGACATGAACGAGCATCGCTCAAAACAGTGAGGCGACACACGTCAGCTAAAACCACAATATCACTATATTTCACCTGCTTGGCAATAATGTTAGCTGACCAGACAAAGGTCTCTCCATAAATCAATGCTGATCCATGTGATGGTTTTCCTGCTTCAGCCTCCCGACCGCGGCCGAAGGGAACAGGGGAGACACCGGAGTTTTGGTTGGAGGCGATAACGTTTCTCGCTGTGGAGCCCCGTCACTTCACAAGACACGGGAAACCTCTGTTGGTCTGGAGGAGCTGCAGCATTTATTTCTGCACAAAC
>CAKALG010040256.1:0-19103 GCA_916700815.1 Helicolenus hilgendorfi | reverse complement strand
AACTCCGCCATCCACATCGGCAGTGACCGCTCCATTCTCCTGATGGCGATTGCCTCATTAACGTCATGGTTCCCTTATAACATTGGGTTTAAATCTGAAATATTGCCAAATAGGCTTTTTCGTTTTGACAAATCCTCCGCCATCGTCTTATCTGTCAACTCTCTCTTGTCCCGTGTGTGTGAAATCTGACTCTGCTACTCTCTGCTGAGACTTGATACGGAGTAGACACATTTCCTTTCAATTTGTAGTATCCATCGTCTGACTATGTATTGATAACACAGCGCTAAAATTAACTTAATGGGTTTTATTTCTATTAAAAAAACAAAACAACGGTGGGGGCAGTGGGCAAGTAATATAATGTCCAACCCGGACAGCTGAGACCAAAAGCTGTACCAGCAGAGTGGAGCTCGTCATCAGCTCCCCAACGGCGTTTTGCCGTTTAGTTAATCGATCGTGGATGGCGTCGTTCTCTCGGACAGATAAAAAAATAAAAATAAAAAATGTTAAAATGTACTAAGGCGGCCTGCCCAAGTAAAGTCCATGTGTGAGAAACACTGCTTATGCTTTTAATGGCTTTTACATTTACATTCATTTATATTTCACAAAACAAACATTTTGTTGGGCTGTTTACTGAAACATTCTTCTCATTGAGTAGGTAGTTGTATAGCAGCTGAAAAGGCTTTTGAAGCAGTTATTAAAAAAAAGAATAATATTTTTCATGTGAAAGAAGGACATATTAAAGGTTCATAAATCTGTATGATTGAATTTGTGCTCATTCAAAGACGGTGTAATGAAATGCTGAATGACTCTAAAACGGCTGAGTTATTTTCTATTTATAATGAAGAGGTTTTTGTTTCCTGGAACAAAAGGGGATAAAAGACAGCAAAAACAAAATAAACACAAACATTGGAATCAGCTATCGACCGAATTCTTATTTTAAACATCGGTATCCGCCCACAATTTTGCAATCAGTGCATCCTTAGAGGTAAAGGAATCTTTAGGAGGGCAGAATGGTGAAGAGATGGAAACCCCTGAACAAGGCTCATTAACGGCTGGAAGTATGAGTTTGACTTGGTGAATATCTGTTTCTTACAAGGCTGCTCTTCGCTCCGACACGGTGACATCCGCCCCACCAAAATGTGTGTTGTGTACGTGCATGTCGCTGTTTGTGTATCACATCATAGTGTCTTGAGATGTGCAAATAGAGAAGGATCAGTTCCTCTCAAGCACCCACTGAGGTGCAACTGTGTTTTCATTTTCAATCTCGAACCTTCTGTTAGATTGTACCTTAGACTTTTGATAACTTGGTGTTAGATGTATCACGGACTCCAGTCCACAAAATACTGTCAGACAAACTTACTTTTGTTGACTTTTCCTACACTAGATATAGTAGTGTCACTTCTGTTTGTGTCTAATTAATATTACCTAAATACATTTTTAAAGTGTATGCCACATTCTGATCTCATGCTGTGCCATTATTTTTATTTACTCATGTTAAGTTGCTTTTACAGGACAAACTTTACAATGTTAAATCAATCTAAATGAACAGCTGTTCTGGCTCACGAAGACGCCTCAAATAAAGATAAAGGGATGTGGGAATAAAGTTTATGGCAGCATGTTTGAGGAGGGTTATTGCTTGTGGAGACCATGTCCTCCTTTGAGAGACTGAAAGCGCAATCACCGAAGATGTCAACAGTCAGTGTATAGAGTATATTTAGTGCCAGGATGGGCTCAAATTTATCTCAATTCTCTTTTGTTTTGTCAAGTGGGGTTTCCTCTAATTATTATTTTTTTCTTATTTGACTTACTTACTAACGGGTGACATTTTTTACTCTGCTATAAAAGTGTAACTTAATTCTAATCAGGTTTCATGTCATTAAATGCTGCAGAGGTTTGGGATCGTGTCTGGTTAAAACTAGATCTCTATTGGTTTTGACTTTGATCAAAAGTCTACCTGAAATATTATCTGATACAGTTAGGTCTGTAGATGCATAAAATTCATATGAAATATCATTATAAGAATTTGAGGATTTTAAAATGTGATGCTTTTCTTTGTCATACCTCACCGTAAACTGAAAATCTTTGGGTTTTGGACTGATAGTCGGATAAATCAAGAAATTTGAAGACGGCACATTGGGCTCTGGGAAATTAATAAGAATATTGTTCACTATATTCCGGCATTTTATAGACAAAATAATTAATAGATAAATGAGGAAAATAATCGGCACATTAATTAATGATGAAAATAATCATTAGTTGCAAACTGTTTGACATTTAATGTTCATTTCTGCATGCTTTTTTTCACCCTTTGTATCGCTGCTTCAGCCGTTTTAAGGGCACTTTCAAAGCCAACATTTAGTCCGTTTTAATCGATCTTTGGTGCGGTTCAACATCAGGTGCGGTCTGTTTGGGCGGTTGTGAAGGCTATAATTGTGCTCTGATGCAGACCAAAACAACCGGTCCGAAACCGCTTGTGAGAGGTGCTCTCGCGTTTCCAAGTGAACCAAAAAAGGCTGCCTGCGCGGGCATTTGTTGAGATGGACACAGGTAACTGACCTTCTGTAGAAGTCCGATGTTTGCTTGACTTCCGAAGAGAAGAGAATATGCTAAACAAAGTCCACAAAAACAGTGGCGTTTATAAAGTAATTAGAGATAAACTGGAGGAGAAGAGATTCAAACGCATGTTAGATCAGTGAAGTCAAAGTGAATTTCGACAGCAATTTATCAAAGTCCCGATTCCTTGCATAGAAGGGGCAGCTCTTGAGACGAAAAAGATCAATTCACTCCTTCAGACCCGCCCCCTCAGCAGATTCGTTTTTTTATTTGGTCGGCTTTAATTTGTGCACAGTGAAACCAAACCAGACTAAATAGAAAACGGACCCAAAGTATCAGTTTCTCTCTGATTTCGAATACACTAACCTATTGAGCAAGATATTAAATTGTGTCGTTGCTCCTAAATGGCGGAATTCTCTCAGTATCAGAAAGTCAACCGTTTGTGTGATAAATGTTTCCTGCCACCGCCAGAATAAAATGAAGACACTTGGAATTAACTTGAGCACACTTCAGTGCTGAATCAATGAGTGGAGATTTTCTGAGGCCTGAGGAGATAAAAATCCTTACATTTGAGCCTAACAGATGTTATCCGTCACCAGCGCTGGAGATGAAGGGACCTCTTTTAGCCGGAGGAGCGGTGTGCTAATGTTAGCAGTATTGGTGATATTAGAAGGTGAATACGAGCACCTCGTAAGGTCTTACGGGCTCTCGTGAACACGCCATCTCATCCTGAGGTGAATTGGATGAGGGGCGAGAGTGCAGATCTCCTAGAGGTCCCCTCTAGGAGTCACGGCTCTCTACGCAAGGGCACTTATAATAGGTGTCTTACACATGGGACAGCGGCGATAAAACAGCCTCATATTCCTTTTCATGCGGAAGAGAGGATTGTGTAGACTTAAAGGAGTAATTTGGTTCTCATACTCGACACATGAAGGATTCAAATCAACACTAGAGGCACATAAATTGAAGTTTTAACATTAGTAAAATTGTGTAAAACATTCAAAACTAGGGCTGTCAATCGATTAAAATAGTTAATCGTGATTAATCGCAAATTATTTCTTTTTATTATCATTTTGTATCTGTTCAAAATGTACCTTAAAGAGAGATCTGTCAAGTCTTTAATACTGTTATCAACATGGGAGTGTGCAAATGTGCTTGACTTATGTAAATGTATGTACATATTTATTATTGAAAATCAATTAACAACACAAAACAACCCTCACAGGTACTGCATTTAGCATAGAAAATATGCTGAAATCATAACATGGCAAACTCAAGCCCAGCAGGCAACAACAGCTGTCAGTGTGTCAGTGTGCTGACTTGACTATGACTTGCCCCAAACTGCATGTGATTATCATAAAGTGGGCATGTCTGTAACGGGGAGACTCGTGGGTACCCATAGAACCCATTTTCACTCACATATCTTGAGGTCAGAGGTTAAGGGACTCCTTTGAAAATGGCCATGCACAGCTTTTTTAATTTAGCCTCTTTCGTGACAAGTTATTAAAACATGGTTGGTACCAATTAATTCAATATGTTTTCTAGTTTCATATCATGCCAGTATCTTCACTCTGGCTTTAAAACTGAGCTACTAAATGAACTAAAACCCACTACAACCCAATAGTCGCAAATTGCGTTAATATGTCAAAGAAATCAGTGCCTTTAAAACAAATTGCGTCAACGCATTATTATCTCGTTCACTTTGACAGCCCTAGTAAAAATATTAGGTAATTACTCGCCAATCCCTTATTGTCAGCCAGGCAGAATGCTTGTGCCTATGCTTTGTGTGAGTGAAGACAATTCGATTCATGTTTTCTGTTGATGTGATCCTGTTCAAGCCCGGCTGCCATTTGGAGGAGGCAGCAATGTGTTTGAACAGTGAGAGAATTTGGCCGATCAATCTCACGTCCCCTGCCCAACGACTAGACTACCATCGATCATCGTTTACATGTTACATCTCATTCCCAGCAAGATGCCAGTTGCCATCTCGGACATTTGCATGTTTGGCTGAATTCACCTGTTTGTGTGTGTGTGTGCGAAAGAGAGGGGAGGGAAAGAGAATGAGCTAATGTGTATGCAAAAGAACGAGATAGGATGTGTCCGTCTGAGCCAGCCAACCAGCTTGCTGCGGTGCTGTTGCTGAAGTCTGGCCAGACAGATGGCATCCATTTGATCAGGGAGATGCTGTAATGGTCGGCCAGGAGCGGCTAAGAGAGGCTGTTATTGGGTCTTCATGGGCAGGCCGTACTTCCAGTGTGCCAGGCAATGACAACTTTAACCTTTCTAAAAAGGACTTACCTTCTTTTCCACAACTGCTCCACTGATTTGTTGGCTGATGTGCCAGATCGTTATCAAGACTGTCTCAGATCTAAAGGTGTCTATATTCCTCTAAGACCTCTACGAAAACAAAATCAACAATTAAGTTAAACTGACATTAGCTTCTCTAGCCGCAACCTGTTGTTACTTATGGCTTCGTGCCATAACCTATAATCTACAGCCATGCCCTTAAGGCGCATTTCCACCGGTACTGGCAATGGAGGGCGTCTCAATGCTTTCCATTCATTTACATCCAAAAATATCACGGTTGGGCTTAAAATACGTATGTAAACCAAGTGCAATATGTACGAAAACAACATAACATTAGTATGGACAACACATCACAAATCTCCCTTAAAAACATGTCACTAACTTAACTTTGAAAACACAAACATTGGTCTCGAACACCGGTCTCCTGGTTAAAAGTCCTGTGTTTGTTGGACGCATCCACCTCCCCTGCTGCCCACCATAAGCAGTCTTTCTCATTTTTTAGCATATTTACGCGGCTGCATTTACATTGCATTCAGTACAGACTACTATGGTGTTCTTATTGTACACTTTTGCCTTGCAGATTATTGCATCATTCATGCGCCTTTTTGTGCGACCGAGCTGCTAATTGCTAGCTTATTAGAATTTAACACAGCTGAGGCTGACGGGAATGCAATTAGTTTCGCAGGTATTGTAATATACAACCTGAAACCTTTAGTGGTCCGAGGGGAACATAAATCTGTGTACCAAATGTAATCCATCCAATACATGTCGAAACATTTCACTAAAAAACTAAAATGTCAACTTTGTGGTGGTGCTAGAAGTCAGGGGATAACTAAAGTCAGTAGCTTTCATCCACTGGAGACCATGAATGAGATATTTCTGTCTGAACCAAAGTGGTGTATGGACATCCATCCCTAGAGTCACACTCCTATTGTGGCTAAAAAGTATTAAAAGTGCATAAGATAGTCATACCTCTAGATCGGGGATCACCACAAGGAACATGGCCGGTGTATATTACTGCAAAACATCGCTGTAACTGATTTTCTGGAGAGTAGCTCCATGTAGACCAAATGTTATTGAGCTGCTCGAAGACATGGTTTCTTGGTTTATGCTGCTGAAAAGAATAAACTATGCTGACAGTGCTCATTGTTATAGAGAAACTTGTCTCACAGACTCAACAGTATGGCTTTTTAGGTCTTCTTAGAAGTTCTTGGATGATAATGGAGTTGTATGGCATGGTATAGTACAGACAATACATATGGGTGTATAGTTTTGGTCTTTTCATGGAATTTGTCGACAATAATAGGAAGATAAAATAACACTAGCCTTATCCTTTAGATGTGTTGACGTACTACTCTATGTGACACAATAGGGAGGTTATGCTGGAACCTATTTCTATGATTGATAAACAGATTTAAAGAGAATTAATTTCTCTGTAAAAGTGAGATATCAGTGTGTCGTCACCCAAACCAGCTTTTTTTCACTGTTTTCCAGCACCATACCTTATACAGATGCTTTCTTTTAAAGGCGTTAAATTTTAACAGGATTAGCTTTGTTCTACGTTGTCAAAACAGTGAGTACACAGAGTATTAATTTTCCTCGTACCCACATTTGATATTAGATGAAAGGCATTACAGTAAGCACAGCGTGTTTCATTTTACTATGAACACTGCGATTGTCTCCTCTTCGTTTTTCTCCCTATTGCTCGTCTCAGGGCGGGCGGAGACATTTTCAGGATCACATTCGGCCCTTATCTCGTCACACTTGCAAATCCATTTTTAAAAGGTTAGACATTAATGGCAGGAATCCCCTCCTTCCTCCTCCTCCTCTCCCTCCCACTTCTCAGATATGAGATTACACATTTCACCCTGAGCAGCAGACAGAAACTAATCCCTGGTCCATGGCAGATATTAGGCCTATATGCTCGCCGCGTGGCTGACAGCTCTGCAGGGCCGAGTTTTGATATTGGGCATTTAACAGGCCACTGTAAAAAAAAAAAAAAAAAAAATCCAGCTTCAGTCAGGCACTAAACCACACACAGATACAGGCACACTCCCACACACTCGCTTTTTTTCTACCGTCCATGTGCTAAAATGAAGACAGAGAAATACAAACACGTTTGAACTTCTTCCACACACACAAACCCAAAGCAGATGTCTCATCCTCGTGTTGATACAAAGCTATGCGGCGTGATTTCTTTTTCGAGTATAGCAAATGTTAAATAGCAAGATAAGCAGTGGGCCTATCAGAGTAAGTGTGATAAGTATCCCATTAAGTGCCCTATGGCTTCCACTTTCTCTCTGAATCAGTGGATCCTAAGTGGAGAAATTAATATTTAATGCCTCTGGTAGAGTGCTACAGACACTTTCTGGGTGATTGCATCAAACTCGCAGAAGGTTTGACAGAATCAAACCAACCTTTCCACTCGCCTTTTACAGCAATTGGCTTATCTAAAACTTGAGATACGTTTACGACCAACAATCCTGAGTGCTGCCTCCATTTCACATTTATAGCAGTTCTTTTTCAGTTAACGCACACATATATTTACCTAAAGCACATACAATGGGCAACTAAGGAAGTGCCTTAAACTTGCATTCTTTCTAACAGCCAGCAGGGGGCGACTCCTCTGGTTGTAAAAAGAAGTCTGATTGTATAGAAGTCTAATGGAAAATGACCCTACTTCTCTCTTGATTTAGTACCTCAATAAACATTGTAAATATGAGTTTATGGTCTCAATCACTAGTTTCAAGTCTTCTTCAATACAACATGATGTTCATTTAGTAAATTATGGTCCCATTTAGAGTCAAATAGACCATAAAGCAGGGTATGCTTTAGGGTGTGCCACCTTGTGGTTGACAGGTCGCTATCACGGCAGTGGAAGTTGTTTGCATTTTCGTCTTAGAATTTTTCAAAGTGTGTTTTCAATTCATGGCAGTAAATTGTAACATTTTGGTCACTAAAAAGACATGTTATTCAGCTTTCAGTTATACTTAGCTTCACCCTCTCGTGTCACTTCTGGTTGCAAAAAAAAACAAGATGGCGACGGCCAAAATGCCGAACTCGAGGCTTCAAAACGTCAGTCCACAAACCAATGGGTGACGTCACGGTGACTACGTCCACTTCTTATATACAGTCTATGAGTCGGTCCAGTATTCACACTTGCATGTCTGCTATTCTTCATTTATATTCAAGGCTTTTTATGACGTGGACGGAATGGGCTTGTTGAAAATTTAAACCAACACTTATTAAACACTTAAACAGTAGGTGCCTGCTTTTAATAGCACCACAATCAGCAATATCCGCATACAGTTTGAGATGCGATGACTAAAAGAAGGATCATGCTGATAGGAAATATTAACAATGAACCAGAAAACAGGAAGTTGTTCTAGTTGTTTGTAATTAAGACTTATTAATCAGACTGGGTAGAAAACCACATTAAGCTGCTGTACTGTACTGCTTTACAACACTAATAACGGCAGCGGTATCAACACACATCCTCAGTATTTAGATATGAGTAACTAGTGTTCGCTCTGTTTAAATGAGAGACGGACTGGACTTCAATTACAAGCGCCAGAGGGGAGGTTACTCAGCATTCATCATGCATGTCCAATTCATTAGCATCCAGCGCGTTATAAGGGTTAAATACATTTCAGATCTGGATCTTAGCCTTATTAACAAATGGCCACCTTATGATTGAGATCTAAACTAAAATGTCTGTGGTTTGAATAAATCAATGCAGGGTGTTAAAACATAGCACGTCTTTACGTTGTCTCAGGACATGAGCACTTGCATGTGGATGTGTGGTTTTTGTGGTAAACCACCCAGCAGGGTCTGACGTTGAATCATTTAGTTATTTAAAAAAAATTTCAGCCACGTTTTTTTAGTTTGACTCAGAGGTAAACAAGATTTGTTGACATGACTCAGACCTCAAAACAGAAAAAAATGTGAAAGCATTCACTTATGCTTTCCTCTCACTATATTTTCCTCTTATTACAAGCCGTGCTATAAAAAAAACGCAAAGTGCCAAGCTGGTCCTCGTTCCTGAGCTCACATTAAAAGCTGTTCACCGGATGTATAACATCATATTAGCAACGTGACTCATGTTTTGTCGTCTGTGGACATGTTTCTTTGAGACCCCGTCATTCAGTCGTACCACACTGATGAGATTAAAGTGTCTTGTGTCTCTTTAAAGTACAGCACGCTCCCTGCTCAGCCCTCTGTATACTACATATAGATGCCAGTTGATAGACTGCCAATTTCCTATTGTGCTTCTGTTGTAAATACAGCCGTGAGCTCCGGACCACTTTAATGAGTTACTATAATGTTTGTGCGTTTGAAACACGATGCCAACACGAGCCGACGTTACTGGCCGAGTTGAAAAAGCGTGTAGGGAGTGGGGCGGCTGTCAGCTTGTGTGCGTAGCCCCTCCGTTCACACTGGCCCGCTGGTTAAAATCCAATTCATCAGCCCTTAATGGACTGCACAAATTGTCTCTCTAGGATCTTAACTCGAGGAGTGGACGGACTAAGCAGGAACAGAGTGGGCGCGTATGGCGCATAGTGTTGAGCACAGCATAAAGGCAAGGGCTGCAGAATTAGTCATTAATGAGTAAAGACATCAAAGTTTTTGGATCCATAATTCAATTTGAAATGTGTTTTTTCAGAAAGAAGGGCGAAAGAATTATTGGCTAAGAAACTTTCACTCTGGAGAAAGTCCCACAAAGCCCATTGAGGCAAATCTGTGATGTTGGGTTACAGTATATTAACACTCAACTAGACAATTAGCGTCAATTAGTTTCCCAAACTGACATTTTTTGTCTGCATTGTGCTTCACATTTGAACTTGTGCAATTGTCACGCTTCTCCTTTGCAATCACAGTTTGGAAAAGCGGAACGTATAAACGCGTGACTGCGGTCGTTGTGTCTGAATGTCACTGCTCACATTTCCAGTGAACACACACCTGCAACTAAAATTACAGACGACACGTTTCAGTAGCAATGAGCATCTGTCGCGGAGCGGTCGGCGGATTCAGCTGTGAGCGGTGCGGCGAAGATCTGAGAGCTATCCTTTTCTCCTCAAACCCATTTGCTCCCTCCATTTCCCTGCATTTGAACATGATCACACAGCTCACAGGGCTCGGCGGCAGGAACAACAACACTAGTAAATTGTCACTTATTTACTCAGGGGCAGCAACACTTACTGGGCACTCTGTTCAACTCCATCAGGCCTTTGATCCCATTCGTGAAAGGCGGGTGTTTACGTATGTGTGTATGAGCAACCCTGTCTCCTACAAAATTACGTTACCATGCAACTAAGCTGCATTCTCCATTACGTTTTGAGGAAAATGTATTTTCTCCTGGAAAAAAAAAACTCCTTCTCCTGGACGAAAGTCCTGTGTTTGTTTGACCCACCCGCCCACAGTGGACTTTCTTGCTTTTTATACTTGTTATTATGCAACGTAACTTTCATTAGCGGTCGCTCCCTATTAGGTAAAACTCATGGTTCGGATCCTACTGTATCACAATTTTGAGTCATGGATTCGGAAAAGGGAGCAAATCTAACTTTCAGAGATGCCTCGATCACGTTTTCTTACCGCAGATACAGACTGCCGATCGGCGATAAGCCATGTCGGCGGGTTCAGATCGTTTTTGTTGTTGTATTTAAATGTAAATGTTATCCTTTTACTTTGTTATAGTAATCTATAGTGGTTATTTGCACACAAAAAAACACGATTCAAATGATTGGGAAATACAACATTGTATTTTTATTGATTAAACAAATCTTGGCACTAGTAGTTCTAATGATGTATTATAAGCTGCTTAGAGCGTGTTAGGAAGTTAAACAATTCATAATTCCCTCTCTATTATCTATTTTATATTGCTGTGAAAATATCTCCTTCAAACAACTGGATTTATTCAAGTTTCTTACCAGAAACTACATTTTACAAGATTACATTAAAACACATGATGATAACGTTGTAGTTTACCTTTGCCTAATTCTAATATATCTAATAGAATTTTTACTGAATAGAGCCTGAACGCACCGTAATGTAATCAGTGGAATCGATGGAACCTCGGTATGTTAGCTGCTCCAGTGCTACCAACATTAACTAGCTCTCCTCTTGCCGATTTTAACACGGATTTGTTGTTCACAATGTAGCATTAAAGGGGATAGTGACTAGAAAGCATTAACGCCGATCTCCTGATCGCATATTTTTACTGAGTATCGTCTGATAACAAACAGGCAGTAAAACTTTATTTCACAGTATGTGAAGTATTAATCCCTTCACATGAATACCGTGGGGGGCATCCGTACGTATCACGGATCAATTACGGTCCGTTACAACCCTACTCGATATTCTACGTCACCTGCTGCGACCTTCCGCGGACTATCATTACAAATGTATGTTTTTGATCATTCAAAAACAAACGTGATCCGCGACAAAATGTTTCCTTCCAAACGTAATTGAGAATACAATTTATTTGTTAGGGAACGGCATTTTTAGGACACAGGGCTGGGATGAGATTAATACATACCAACAAATAAATTATATTTCTCAGGAAGAGTCCAGGATAATAATAATATAAATATCAAAGTTTTTAAACAGGAGCATTTACTGTGGAAGTTTCATTACGAACACACCTTTAACTCTTTCGCCCCCACAGAGTTATTTTGTTGTTTCTCTGCTTAGTTCATCTGTCCTCTCTCCAGCTGTCAAATTACCATCCCTCCTGACTTGTTTCACTACAATTGATTACTTAGTACAATTTGGGAAGAAGAGTAACACAGGTGGCAGACTGTCTCACTTTATCTCTTCTACTTCCCTCAGTGTGTTTTAAATGGAAAGGAGAGTGGGAGAGAATGAACCCATCTGTACCGAAATGACTCATCAGTCCTTTTCCAAGGTTGATAACACCCCTGACAATCTGGGAGTGCAAACAGCCCCCCAGCTAATGCTGCTACAACATCACCTGTTGTAAGAAAACACGCCGCAAAATTCAGACTGCACCTGTTAACACATAAGCTCAGCAAGAGAGAAAACATCTCAGCTAATATTGGAAAATGTGAACTAATATTTTGACTCTATTATTAGGCCTAATCATAATTTTGCATTGCGAACTTGTTCCTGCTACTGTGTTATGAGAATCGGTCTAGGATCAGTGATTTTTCTTTCTCTTAGAGTGGTGGAGCTTTCCCTTCTTTGAATGAGGGACTCACCTCTCCTCTTCTCTGCACTCTTGCATGCGGCTCTCCTGACCTTACTACACGCTCTGCTTGGCAGGAACACTTAAAGACTTCGCTCCATCCATCGCTATACTCTCCCTCCCTCTCCAACACCTCCGCTCTCCCCAGCCCCCCCGGCATAACCGAGGGGATCCACTCTTCATGATTTTTTAATATCTCCTCACATCACGGGACTCGGTGGCCGAGGTGAACGGTGTTTTGTGTGATCAGTGTTTTCCAGACCCAACATGTCGTTTTAATCAGAATATCATATCCCCTCTCGGGTCTCCGGAGACAAGCGCGCCCTGTCCTTTTCGCTTTCCCTCTGTCACCTTTTGTCTTGCACTTTTCTCTCCACCTTTTCCTTCCTCTGAAGTGTGAGCGTGTTATTTAAGTCTTTCCAGCGAGAGGACTCCTCAGGTAAAGGGTAGAGAGATGGTATACGGTGTGAAACGAGGGAGAGGTTTGACTCCGAGTTCAGTTACGTGATGCAGAGTGGAGGGTAAGGCGGGGCGATGCGCATTGATCGAGCTGAGCGAATCCTTTAGGGAAATAAAAATCATAAAATCATTGGCAAATGATAACTTCTTCTTTGTTTTATTTTAACCCTGAGAAATTATTTGCCACTATTATCCACCCTGAAGGAGACGTTGACACCCGCGAACAAAGGCATACGGTTGGAAGCTATAAAGAAAAAGACACGTGTGAGATTTTAGTTTATGTTCACACTATGCTGCTATAACACCTCACATAGAGGTGCAAGGCTGTCATATTGGCTCTGAGATCACAATTCAGAGGTGCAGAAAACCAACAAACTTTGCTTCAAGTTTGATTATAACTAGGGCGTGGTGTTGCAGTGACAAGTTAAAACCTTTTTTTCCCCCTTTTTTCCTGTACTAACAGAGACATATGTGGATTCACTTTGAGGTAAATATTGTCATTTTAGGGATCAGAGCGGTAATTTGTGTACAGTACCGTCTATCAGAGGCTTTTTTTCACCCCTCCGGGTCTCTTAGCGCTCCGGTGTGGGTTGGATCAAAAGCCCTCATCAGATCAGAGGGAAGCCAGAGCGGGCCTGAACCCACACTGCAAAGGTCACAGTTCGCTCCATTATTCATCAGGCTCCCATGCTAAAGCCGGGGAGTGTTAAGGAAGAAAAGAGAAGAAGAGAGGGAGATCGAGGGATTGATTTCGAGAGGCGTCCCCCTTTCTATACCTGTCCTCCCACAGAGACCCCCGCCAAAAGTCCTCCTTAAAGCTCTCTCTGCTCTCCTGTGGATAAGGAACAAAGGAGGGAGGCCAAATGATTGAGGGAGCGTCAGAAAGAGAGAGGTACAGGAGCGCCTCCTTCTTGTGTGGCCTGACCCGCTACCTCTAACACACCCTGCTCTTGATTTAGTCATCTCTCCTGGCTCCTCTCACCGCCCCTCTGAGGTAGGAGACCAAAACAGAAAGATGCCCTTCATCTCCCCAAATGTGACGCCTACGATGCCACCTTGATGTCCACTTCACTCCAAGACCCTCGACCACTGGCCAAGATGAGTAGAGTTGCCAAGAACAGAGAGAATATTCATTTGTTAGGCTCCCCTGCAACGCTCGAGCCTTTTCCCCATCAACATCACCAGCAGCATGTAGTACATAAAGATGGACGACATCACAGCTCTCAAAATGTGAAGCCCAAACATCTGGATCGCTCCCTGGTGGCTGGCTGCAGTATCAGTCATAAAGCCCGCCTCCTGCATGTTAGTGGATGGGATACGGGCCAAACCAAAAAAGTCAAAGTACATGTCAAATAAATTTTCCCCAAAGATGGTTTCTGGCATTTTAGGAAGTTCTTATCACGCTGAGGTTTGTTCAAGTGTTTGATTTACTGTTAAGTTCAGTTTTAAATAGTTATTTGATGCTATGAAAAGGGGGTGTGATGTCATGATTGGCAGATGTGCGTCTCTCTCACTGACAAGCTGCGGGCGCGCTAGGCTCGCGATTGGTTTTGGGTGGGTTACATCGATACTGCGGCTCCACAGCCCGATCATTTCTGCTCAAACTCTGGCTCCAAATGACGTCAAAATCTCAAATGGCAGCTCCCGTATACGTGATATTTTGGCTTCACTTCTGTACAGAGGGAGGAAGTGGAGACGTGTCGTCCATCTATATATACATCTCTCTATGCTCAGCACCCACAAATCACTGTGTCATCTCACCCCTTTCTCAACCTGATATGTGTTCTCTAAAGGATAAAAAAGAGCTGAAAACAGAACGCCTGATATGGGGTGAAAAAAACCCCACACATTCACACTTTGCTTGTGAAATCTAAATACGTCTGGGGCCCTTGTTGTACATTCTGTTCGGCTATTGTATTCCCCGCGGAGCATGTATGCTGTAGCTGTTCCGGGTTGTTTTATTTTATTTTTTTATGCGGCGGTGGCACTGGCCGTCAGCAAAGCTCTCTCTAAACAGTGACCCGCGCTGTGCTGCCTCTCTGGAAAACCGTCCTCTGTACCCGGGGGAATGTTTCAGGAAGGGAGCACGAGAGGTGAGATCTATAACTGAACACATATCGCTTTCTTCTCCACCCTCCGCCCCCTCCGCTATCTCACACACACACACACACACCTCCGCAGAACAATGAGAGGATCCTGTGATCCCCTGTTGTGCAAAAAATACCTCCTCCACTCAACTTTTTTTTTTTTTTTTAATAGCAGCATACAGTATCAGCAGAATTACTGCGGCTCCGACGCTGCGGCAGCCTTGCTAGAGTGTGTCAAGCCCAGAGGGGTTTACGGCTTTGATCTAACGCACAATACCCAGTGTGTGAGGTGGAAAAAGTGTGCACGCACCCATACGCAAATGAGCGCACGACTCACCCACAAATGCAAACACACACACACACCCCTGCACACACACACACATCCCCTTTGATATAGTTCCAGGCTTTTAGTGGGTGATTAGGAGAGGCGACCCAGCTAAGGTCTAGAGTGATAGGAGGAAGCAGGAGCCTGCTGCTCTTTAGTTAGAGGAAACCAATACTCTGTCTGTAGATAGAGGAGTAATTATGCTCAAGGGTTGAGGGGAGAGCATTTAGGAGTAGAAGCCAATGAGGGGAGGAGGATTAGGGTGAGGAAGACTATGCTGGGGGGTTGATTTCAGATTTCCCACTGTGTCACCCCCACAGACAGCAATTAAAATTCCTCCAGAGGGATTTAACTGTGTTTTGCGTATTGTGTGAGTGTGAGAGAAAGGCTAAGCATATGTGTTTTTACATTATGGTGCAGGGTGCGGTTGTGCATGAATCCATCCATTGCTGCATAAATGCAGTGGAGGCTGCGGTGCATGCACAGACAGATGTGTGTGTGAGAGTGCACACGGCTGTTTACTGAATCCACTCCAACACTTGTTGGTGGTCTAAGGGCTATGAAATATTAATGCAGCCCTCTCTCTTAATGATTCATAAATTGTATTCCGATACTCGCCATTCTGCTTCTCCTCGCTACTTTCCACTCCTTATAATTGGACCGTTGGCTTGGTTAAAAAAAAAAAAAAAAAAACAGCGAGGATTGCGGAGCATGAGAGGAAAATCAAGTTTTCCTCCCTCACACATTTCAGCGAGCCACATGGAAGTGCTGAGGGATCATAATGTCAGTAAATAGTATTCATGAACAAATGCTCTCGCAGGGAATGTGTTTTTAGCATTCACACCGGCGCTGAACCGCACCGTTGTGTTTGGCTGGGAAAACCGCCGCAGACTGCCAGTGACACATTACAAAATATCAGCTTTAGCAGAGAGGGAAACGAGCTTTATTTACTGGAATAAGCCCTCAATTATCAGGAGAAAGTTCAGATATTGTTTTCTCTCTCTCTCTCCCTCTCCTCACATTAAGATATGGCGAGGCCTCCCTCTAATGTGTGCTAATCTAAAAGAAACAGATTCACATTATGTTTGCTTTATTTATTTATTACCCGGCATCGATCGGAGCCGCGGAATCACCACTCAGGACCAAATGAAAAGAAAATAAGCTCACTCTATGGCGTCTTATCTGCCGTTTCTCTCGCCCCCCCCAGCCTTCACCTCGCTCTCTTTGTGATTCAATAACACTTTATAAGATGGCAACATTAATATTTGGACAGGAGGAAATCTCCAGTGGGAAGAGATTGGCTGCTTTAGATGCTCTTTCTCACCTCCTCACTCTGTCTTTAACACTCCGGCCCGGTCACACGAAACGGCGTATGAACGACACAATAATGCACGAGACAAAAGCGGGCAATAAGAACGTCGTTCTTGCTTTCATTTGTATGCCATGTAGTCTGTACTGACTGAAGTGTAAATGCATACACGTGAATATGCTACACGTAGAGTATAAAGTGAGAAAGACCACTTATGACAGGTGAGAGGGGAAGTGGATGGATCCAACAAACACAGGACTTTTAACCAGGAGACTAGTGTTTTGTTTTCTAAGTTACGTTAGTGACGTTAGTGACGTTAGTGACATTTGTGACGTGTTTTCTGTAATTATGTTATAACGTCACTAACGTCACTAACGTACGTTTCATACTTAGTTTACATACTTATTTTAAGGCCAACCATGACGTTTTTCTTAAACCTAACTAAGTGGTTTTGTAGCCCCCTGCTGGTACTGCACCTTCTTAAGGCCGTTACATACTAGATTAGATATAGCCGGTGCAACGTCGACAGTTATGCGAGCGCTTTTTCGGTGAATAGGGAGCTGTGCCGGAGGGCAAAGCTGCTCCTTCGCGCCAAAAGGGGTCAGCTGAGACGGTTCAGGCATCTGATCAGGATGCCTCCTGGACGCCTAATTAATGGATGGATGGATGGAATTCGCACGTCAATATATTTTTGCAAACTTCAGATGTACTTTCAAACGCAAATATTACGCTGCGAAAAAGCTCGCCTATATTTATGAAACAACATGGAGACTCTGTAGTCTGAACCAGGATGGCAAACTTTATTACTCCATTCAATCTTGATAAAGGCAGCGCAGACCAGATCCACTCCTTCCGTTCTTACCTTTCACAATAAAAGCCCTTGACATATAATATTCGCAGGCGAGTATTTCGCAATTCGTGTCGTTTAGTCATCACGCCCCGGTGTTTAAAGGCCTTTATACGCATGTAATATTCACTCTCGTGGACAGGCAGGTCTATTACATGCTTTAGCGTGATATCGGGTTGCATACACACACCTAAACACAGGCATAACCGGCTCATCTGCAAGACCAGCTGGTTGTCTGCTTACAATAATGGGTGACGTAATAAACCGTATAGAGCTCTACTTATTCGTCTGTCTCAGTGTAACTCAATGGGCTGATTGGCTTTAGATGGTGACATGTCTACACTCAGTGAAGCATACATTTGAGTTTTAACGTAATCTCCCTCATTACACACAGGTAATGAGGGATAAGCTGCTGAGGCTTTTGTAGCAGGTGGGTTGACAGTCTTGTACAAGTGGAAAAATCAAATAAACATAAATTCAGCATCTGGAGACCTCCTTGTAGATGAGATACAAGGACATATACAGAGTGTTCCATGTGTATGTTCAGTCACGCTCACCTCGGTTCAAGGATACATCAGGAATTATCAGCACTGCTGTAATTCCTGATGTATCGCTCTCATGAATAGAACATGTACTGATTATTGCTGATCATGAATCATTTACACACTAGAATGATATAATCATTCATATCTGTAATTCATATGAACTAGAATATGTAGTTGCATCTAATTTTGATTTAAAAAAAAAAAAGAGAGCAAGCAACACAACAATCAGCCCAAAGATTTAGTAAGAAGCACTCAATAAACCAGGGCCAAGTGGCTCCTCAATCACCCCGCCAGCCCTACTGACTACAGCAAAGGTCACATCCTCAGAGAATCTATCGAAACGAACGGCCCTAGATATCTCCGCCGGTGACAGGAGCCGTTTTTTTCCTCTGCGTGACCAATGACCAATCAAGATTGATCAAGTATATTATGGACATAACAACCTCCATGAGCTAATAAATCCTTCCAGTGCTGTTGTAGACAGAAAGGAAGGGGAGAAAGTGTGGAAAAAGAGAGCCGAATGGTTGCTGATGCACCCCTTTTTCCCCTCCTGCTGCAGATGTTTTCCTTGGGATAGCACGGCGCTACGTGCGTCAGAGGCCAGAACTGCGCTGATGTGTGATGTAAGACCATGATAGTACTTGCTGCAGGGTTGAAAATGCAATAAATTTCACACAAGACCAAAAAAATAAATAAATAAATAACGGAAAAGGAAATATTGACACGGTCTGGCATGTGGATATGGCATCCACAACACGTGATCGCTATAATGAGCATATCGCCAGTCTGTCATCACACTACACGTGTCAGAGCAGACTGACTAGCCTCCCACTTGTTCACTGTTTTCATGACAATGTCACCCACTCACGAGCGAGACGAGTTAACGTGGCTGCCAAGGAAAAGCATGTGAGCGTCCACCGACGGCGAGATTGATATGTACAATACATACAATTACTCCCTCGGTGCATTTAACACACAGCTGAACGGGGAAGCGGTGGACACGCACGGGGCCGGACATAAGCAGGCCCTCACGAAGCCATCTTCATTTTCACAGTATTGTTTTTTTTTTTTCATTATAATTATTTTTTAATGAGGCTAACAGAACAGAGTTTCACAAAGAGAGGAAATAGATAGCTAGCAGGGAAATCTTTTTATCACTGGGACAAAAGTAAAGGTTGGCTGGCCACCAGCGTGATGCAATATGGTGACATTTTTATCATCCATCCATGAATACAGGAAGGTACAGTGCTCTTTTTTATTGAAACTCACTTTTCTACAGAACTCTTCTTTTTTTTTTTTTTTGCCCTGCCACATAGAGAAACACGTCTGCGCTCTCAAGCGTGCGACACACAAGTCATTAACTGCCCCCGCGTTTCCTTTCCCGAAATGAGACACAATGCGTTCTGAGGCGTGCAACCATCTCCCTTCTTTTCCATCTAAGTGATCGTATTCAAGCCAGCAGCGACC
>CAKALG010040253.1:0-38576 GCA_916700815.1 Helicolenus hilgendorfi | reverse complement strand
TAAAATGTTTTATCATGGTCTTGCTGCCCCCCTTCACTCTCTTTCTTCCTTGGACTATTTATTTTTTCAATGATAAATTGGTCATAATTTGTGTTCAAGCAATGTTGAACATACTGTACCACCCTCCAGTTCTCTAATAATAATAAATGGCCTTTTTGTGTCACATTTACATTTGTTTCAGTACATGTCATAGAGTTAATAAGGTATTATGTGGAATACAAAGCTAGGAGAAATCAAGAGTTAATTTGTTTGTTTAATTTTGATGTTAACAATGCAGCTACGTTAAATTTAAATATTTTTTTTTTATGTGTAAAAAGTAGCCTTTGGTCTAAAAAACAAGATTTTGCATGTGGGCCCAAAAAAAGCTACGACCGGCCCTGCTAGCTTGGGCATCCTAAAGTTGGAGGAGCTGCTGGACAAGATGCTGTTGTACCATTGCACAGAAACTGTCATCTAAGTTGTGAACTGCATATAAAAGACTGGCTATTATTTGTGGAGTGCCCCAAGGTTCAAATCTTGGACCACTACTGTTTAATCTCTATATGCTCCCACCTGCACGTTACACAGAAACACACAATCAGTGATACTCATCTTTGGTGCAAAGGCTCAGAGACAGAAAATTGCAGATCATCTCATATCTCTGTCTCTGGAGAGCTAAAGTGAAGCAAGAAGTCTGGGTGAAATCATAGACAGCGATATTAATCCTCTCGCACGATAAGCAATCTAAAAAGCATTTAAAAATTAAGGGGTTTTCTATCAAAATTAGACTCTGAGAAATGAATCCATGCATTTGTAACAAGCAGACGAGACTACTCTGATGGTCTTTTCACCGGCCTCCCAAAACTACACATAATTTAAAATGCAGCTGCATGTCTTCCTACCGAAACTAAAAAGTATGAGTACATTAGACCTATTCTTAGATGTCTACATTGCACTGCACAAAGCTCAAAATGGTCTTGCACCTCAGAATATATATATATATAAAAACATGCTAATTAGAACCCTCAGGTTCACAGGCACAGGTCCTTTAACCATCCCTCGTACTAACTCTAAAGCAGCATTTTTTTCTGCACTTGGACTTGTTTTATACGTAAAACACATTGTGTTACATCTTATTATGTATGCAATGTGCTATATAAATAAAGTTGGCTTGACTTTGTTGAATCAAGTGTTGTTTTCTTGGTGAAGTAGTACTATGCCCTACTGCAGGGTTTGATCAAAATACATTTTTGGACATACGGCACATCCATCCATCCATTTTCTGTAACCGCTTATCCTGTTCAGGATCCCAGCTGACATTGAGAGAAGGCGGGGTACACCCTGGACAGGTCGCCAGACTATCACAGGGCTGACACATAGAGACAGACAACCATTCATGCTCACATTCACACCTACGGGCAATTTAGAGTCAACAATGAACCTAACCTGCATGTCTTTGGACTGTGGGAGGAAGCCGGGGAACTCGGAGAAAACCCACGCTAACACAGGGAGAACATGCAGACTCCGCACAGAAGGGACCCAAGCCAGGTTTGAACCTGCGACAGCAAGAGGCAGTGCTACCCACTGCACCACTGACATACGGCACAGGTATGTTCACTATGGTTATTCTGAATGACTAAAAATCATCATGTACTTTGCAATACAAAATAGAACAGACCATAACTCATACTAGGAAATAGCAGTTCATCTCCTGTCCCTTCATTCTGCCTTTCTCAACTCTCCAACCCTATACTTCAGCAATCCATTTATAACCCAACTCACATAAAATTACAGATGTTTCTATGAGACAATACAGAGGCCTGTACTACAAAGCGAGGTCAACATACCCAGGGTATCTTCTCCTTATCTGGCTTAACCAACCCTAACAGCCACTAAGCGGTCCTACGACAGTGGTTATCAACTCTGTAAATCAACCCAGAGTTTCTCAATCTGGCTATGAGCGCGTTCACATTAAAGGGGCGGGGTTTACAGCATATGACCAATAACAAACGTGGACAAGTCTGCTGTCAGCAAAGCGGCACATTTTACAAACCAAGAGCAAACTATAATATTAGACAAATACGAAGAAGTTAAACACATAATCCAGGCTAAAATTAACACAGTTGTAGCTGCCTTCTTTCAGCTGCATCCGGCAGTGTGAAACGGACTTCAGTGCAAGTAAAAAAAAATATATAAAAACATAATTCAAAGCGGTAAGCGCACAGCATACAGCATATATCAGTTTAAACTGTTTTGATTTCAGCCTGGATTATGACTTAAACTTCTTTGTATTTGTGTAATATTATCATACGATCTGCTCACCAAGCTCTGATTGGTCATTTGGCGGTGCTTTTATACGAGTTGATTATCTGTAACGTAACCTGTTAAGTTACCTCACCAACTCCAAATCCTGCTTCGTGGTACAGGCCTCTGGTCTGATATCAGGTAATTTGTTTTTATATGCGAGACAGGTACTGTAGACAATACCAATCATTGATTTGAATAGAGATAAAGCCTATAACTCCTTTTTGTGGTCTTTATCAGCAAACTGAGTTTGCAGCGTTGCTCAGATGGCTTAGCTGTCAATAGGTGGCCTATTCATTTCTATTTCCCCATTCACAAATTTATTTTGTCAAACTGTTGGTTTTCAAGGTCAAGTTTCATATTCAAATTGTGTTCGTTGCATATTTTGAATAGTTTTCATCCATGAAAAGTCACTAGAATTGAATAGCCCACGCTCAGCTTTCCAAGAGCCTGTGTCCCTGATCTGCCGTAGAAATCTTTCTAAAGAATAACAATATAGTGTAAGCGATGATTAAATGGAAATATGACACATTTTATGAGATTTCATGAGTTTTGAGACTGATATTATTATTGTTGTTTTTATTACACCATTTTAACATGATAAGACATTTTTTTTTTAATAATGAAATCTTACACTGTATAGATAAAAGGAAAAACAGCCATGCCATAAAATCAATGGAAACAGGGAAATTGCGGCTTTCCCTTTTTTAACAAGCCCTCCAATCCAGGAAAAAAGCCATTTGCTGCTCCGTTATATCACTTTACAAATATTAATCAGCATTCCCTCGCATACAAATAGCATGAATCCACATTTAGTCTGCAAATGTGTGTGTAATGTTCGCAGGCCTGGAGGCTTTATGAAAATAGGTGTGGAGCGCAAGGGCATTTGCAGGTGAATGTGTGTATGAATAAATGCACTCGTGTGAATGTTGCATTTCAAAAGTGATGCTCTGCAGCCGCATAATCATCATTCATCCTCCCAGAGATTTGAGCACAGAGTGGCAGAGTCATCTCAAAGGCAATTAGAGAGAGAGTGAGCCTGTGCTCAGGTCCGTGCATTATATGAAATGTGCGTTATTGTCTCTCTGTGGCTGTGTGTGAGCTGTGTGAATGGATGTTCAGTCCATAAAGGCAACATGAGGCAGCATATTGGTAGAGGCTTTGTAATTTCTTATCATTCATCTCCAGCTTTGAAGAAAATGATCTCTTCAGACTGGCGTCTCTCTAATCTCTTACTCCAAATCCAGAGTCATGCAACATGCTCCCGCCCTTCTATGAAAATCAATGCCACTCCATTTTCTAAACTTTGTAATTCCAAGTGCTATTTCACACCAGCTACACCTCATAATAGGCTCTTGCCCGCTCTTCTTTGTGGATCAACTCCCTGAATAATGCATGCGCTACTTATTCTGCCAATCAGGGCTTATCCACCTGATAATGGCTGGCGTCTGCAATAAACACGTTTCAGTTCTCTTGTCTACACAGGCCACATCACTGCTTTACTTTCACACACTCTTTAGGAAAATGAAATGATGCCCCACGTGGCTTAGGGGTTAAGATGCCGATCATGATCCGAATCCCTCATTTCCTGTCATCTTTCCAGAGCTGGCCCCGACCAATTCGGTGCCCTAGGCAAGAATTTAGCTGGTGCTCCGTTGCATCGCAGCCAATTCCACCACCAATCATGTGTTCATACACTCACACAGAAACTGCTTAGCTTTATGTCTTTGAGATTAAGCTAAAACTGTATTTATCAAAATCCTGTTGTAGGTTATTCCCCAAACACATGAATAGTATTTCAAACTTTCTCTAGGAGTAACTGACGTTAACTCTAGCTATTAGGGTGATGAGCCGGCCCTATTTTCTGCGGGCAACCTAGAAAATAGGCTAGTTATGGTGTTGTCGGCTTTTTTGTAATATTTTGAAAAAATAGTATTGAAATAGTAGTCAAGTTATACATTTTGAATTTCTTTTCCTTCTAGGCGCCCCTAGCATTCACCTATACCGCCTATGACTATAGGGCCCGCTCTGACTCTCCACTATTGCTAACTAATAATGGCATACAATTCTCCGATCATAATTTTTAAAATGACAAAGAAATCGAGTGCCCTAATAAAATCTATGTACTTGTTGGTGACATGAAAAGTCATTAGAATTGATCCTGCTTGGTTTATCGCTGTTGGGGATTTCAGAAGTTAAGGCCTCCAGTGGCCTTAGTGAGGTAACTTCAGGGTTAACCCTTCAGGGTTTTCAGTACTACGACGGTGGTTCACTTCTTATCGGGGTAGATCACCATGGTAACTGATGCTGAACAGCTAACCTGCTCCAGAGCAGGTTATGTTCGAGATAACAGATCAACTTGTGTAAAAGCATTGCCTGCTGACCAATCAGAGTCTGGTACGCGGATTACACAAAGACGAAGAAGTTACAGTCATAATCCAGACACAGTTTGAACTGACAAATGCAGGAAGGACAGCTGGCTGTGTGCTGTGGGTGCTTACCGCTTTGAATTATGTTTTTATATTTATGTTTTTAGTTGCTCCCAAGTCAGTTTCACACTGTCGGAGTCGAGGACGCAGCTGAAAGAAGGCTGAAATAGTCATACACGCAAGGACATAATGAAGAGTAATCTATTCATCCATTCTATTTTGAAAGCCATTTATACATCACTGCCCTGTCTAGACGACTATATCTGACTTTTGAGTATTCCGTTAAATTAATAAATCTGTTACGCATTCACACATCAGCATGTTTTTCTTTTGCCAGCTGTCCTTCCTGCATTTGTTACTTTTAGTCTGGATTATGTGTTTAACTTCTTTGTATTTGTCTAATATTATAGTTTGCTCTTGGTTTGTAAAATGTGCCGCTCTGCTGACAGCAGACTTGTCCATGTTTGTGATTGGTCATATGATGCAAACACCACCCCTTTCATTGAGAAACCCTGTGTTGATTTAGGTAGTTGATAACCACCATCGTAGGACCGCCTTGCAGGATCGCGGTTGTTAGGGTTAGGTAATGAGAAGATACCCTGGGGATGTTGAACTCGCTTCGTAGTACAGGCCTCTGGTCAGAGGAGGAAAGTACGCTGCACCCTTGCTAGCCTGGCTCTAGTCACGATCTGTATTAGACCGATTTAACTGAACATTACCTCCCCTCAGGATAAAGACTGGGAGGTTGTTTGGTTACCAAGTGCTTACACCTTAACAACAGAGCACCATGTTCCACTGACACGCAGAAACACTCTCAAGCCATCCTGTTCCAATAAACACATCAAAACGGCACTTGATCAGTTGTCTGAATCGTTTTTTTGGCTTGGCAGTCACAGGGTTTTTCTTAATAACATATAGGCACAGCTGAGGATTGCCTTCTCCCCCTCTGTGTCACGATAGCTGTTCAGCTCAGCGCATTTCTCTTTCCATGGCAAATGGACCTTTGTACTCCCTGGACTGTGGTACCCAAGGGACCGTCTACACTCGGCTTGTGTGTGGGGGGGAAATAATTTGTTATCTCATAATTCCCCAAAAAATGTTTATGTCCAGAACAGCTCACTCCACGGTTTCTGTGCAATAAACCTCAGGGCTCGCAGGTTCCAGTGTAATAAGTGCTCCATAATCTCAGTGCTGATGCTACAACTTTATGGTCCAATGTGGCTGATATGCGTGCCCCATCTTGCATCAAGTTTCATTTTTATGTTTGGTGGCCCATTCCGACTCAGATCCAGCGGCGTATACCTTATTTGTAATTATTCACAATTGTCTCCCTCCATTACCTTGTGCTATAAAACTTTGATTTGATCTGATTTTTATTTGATAGGGACGATGCAATTTAACATAGTTCCAATACTGATATGCTGCACAGAGAGGTTATAGTTATTGCTGATTGTCAACTCTTGTCCCTAGTTGGGCTTTTACATGTAGTGTAATTAAAATACACTACAAATATGAAAATACAATAACATACATATCATACATAGCCTACCACAATACACTAATACACATACACCAATACACCTTGGTTGTTTAAAGTACAATTTGCTAAAAATAGATACAGCTCTGGTTTGCGTTTAGCCAGCACTTAACCTTTGTTGTAAAGGACGTTATATCTGGACTTCATTTGATTTCAGTTGGTAATGTGTTCCAGAGTTAACAGCCCTCAATGGAGAAAGCCGATTGTCCAAATGTAGGTCTACACTGCCATTCACAATGCTCCTAGTTACTTTATTACTGTCTTGTCTTTGGATATCTGCGAAAAGGCTCTGGGGCTAGATTGTTAACACATTTAAAAACTAATTTGAGAAAACAAAAATGAGTAAAGCTCTCAAAGCTAAGTAGATTGTGTCTTTTTAGTGTGTGACAATGATGCCACCGGACAGGCTTTTTGTCCAGTATTTTCAGTGCCTGATTGTAGAGGGATGTAAGATGTTTGATTGTAGATGGTGATGCTTGACTGCCCACACTGTCATAAAATATGAAAAATGGATACGGAGGGACTTGCTATTCCTAATCCGTCTTGCCACATCATGCAGAGCAGACGTTTCTGTTGACAATTTTTAAGCAAAATAGAATTTCAAAACATCAACAGTTTGGAGAAAATGTGGGGCTTTAGGGCCATCGTTGGGCACAATGACAAAATCAGAGGCGTCCTTTTAATTAATCTTTCACTCACCCTCCGTGTACTTCTGAGCACCTGTGAGCCATTTGCTTTTCCAAGAGAGCAGCATTGCTGTTAGTCAAATGTGTACCTCTGCCATGAATATATAAATGGCAAACAGGGAGTGTTCTCTATTATGAACACTATGTCCTCTACAACCTTTGTGTGTGTGTGTGTGTGTGTGTGTGTGTGTGTGTGTGTGTGTTCGTGTGTGTCTGTGTGACAGTCACTCCATAATGTGACAGCTAGCAGGAGAGTGAATACATCCCTGCTGAGCAAGTGTCCTTGTCATTTAGCCATGTGGATGTGTTCTTGAATGCATGCAGGTGTTTGTGTTATGAGTGTGTGGCATCCCGATATCTCTGTGATGACTGCTTCCACGGACAGCTTGACTGACAGCAGCTGCACCTCACCAATATGGTATCAAACAGTGTATTAAAGTACAGCATGTGTGACGAGAGAGAGGAGAGTGAGGAGAAAGCTGACTATTACACTTTAATCTTAGCAGATTTTTTGGCATTGGAGCACAATGTAGTCATTTTTTTTTCAAGTATTATATTGTGCGATACAATCTGCAAAACCCTTTACTGTGTTTCCAGTGGCACTTTTATTTAACCCCAAGACCGACTGACTTTACTGTCTTTCACAGGCTTCAGTAGGTTCAGTTTTAGGGCTAATGGGAAGACACAGATATCATATGAAACTAGAAAATCTAAGGAATCCATTGAAACCAACCTTATCATTGCTACCGTGTCAAGAAAGAAGCTAAATATCGCTCCAAAGATGGACTAAATTTTATTAAGGAAAAACTGGCATGGCCATTTTCAAAGTGCTCCTTTGACCTCTGACCTCAAGATATGTAAATGAAAATGGGTTCTATCGGTTATGACTAGAACAACTTGACACACAGTGCTGAGCTGCATCTCAAATTAATCTTCAGGTTCCCAGCTTTCAGATGATGTACACCACTTCTATGTGACATCAACTGTTGACCTGCTATCTGCCCCTAAAGACCTCCTGTATCCCCCTAAAAAAAGACAAAAATGGGTGTATTGTGGGTCTCAGAGGGTTAAAGATATGCATACTGTGTATTACTTTGAGATGCATAGGCCTAAACTTGTGTGATTCTCTAACATAAATTATTATTCATCAGTTTGTATTCATTTTTTGTCACTTCTTTCAGATAGTACTCTCAATTTCTCTCTCCGTCTCTCACTCACTGAAGGCCTTTTCAGACACAACACGACAATGGCACTACTGACCTCTGAAAACTGCTATTTCCAATGGCTTGCGTCGCGCTACATCGAGCAAAGCCCCCTCAAACGTGAGCTCAAACTGCGCTGTATCACGACTGCTCTCTTCCGCCAGGAAACGACATTTGGTGTAGCTCTATTGTCGTCCAGGTGGAAACAGTAGAGCTTATAGACGCTGGACAGAGCCAGAAACAGGTTCACATAACGAAAAGGAAAAAAAAAACGTGTGAAAATTTGCCATAAATCAGGAGAAATACCTGAGAATTGTGACGCCGAGAGGAAACAGGGAGAAGGCAATGAAAAATGGGAGTCTACTGGGAAAATCGTGAGGGTTGGCAAGTATGTCTTATAGAGTTAGCCATAGATGGATGTAGACACACTCTTAATCACCTGTTTGAATATTAACACGTTGTTATGCTCCACCAGACGGCAAAGGAGAAGGACAGTCTCACAGATTAGCTGTGTCACATTGGCAAAGTCCTCCGATAATGCTGGAGGAGTTGTCCTTCTATACAACCACTACAGACAGATGTGGGTATCAGTAGCACCGGCATTATGTCAATTCATCACATGTACATGTAAACCATCATCAGCAGTGATATCTAACATGTAATCAAGGTAGACAAAGTGGACAGTGCAGTGTTATTACTATCAAATCGGAGGCTGTGGACTTATCAACACATCTGTCTTGCTGTCTTCAGATGGCTGCAGAGATTTAATGAAGTGAAGAAGGTTTTCATACAAACACTGTGGATAACAGCTACAGTAAGAATCACTCAATCATTTCAGTGCAGACGGATATACCGATGTTTGTGCTTAAATCACATTCAATCAAGTTATTATTGATACAGATTTAAATGCATTTACTGGCTGGAGAGTGTTTGATTCTATTATTATAAGTGTAAAGTTTGGTCTTGTTGATAACATCACCAGAAACGTCTATTCTCAGCAAATCATCTAAGACCCAGCTTTCACCAATAACTCTCTTTGCTCTGCCTCATTTGTGTGAAACTCCCACCTGTTTGTGCCTCTCCTCCCACCGGTGCACCGTGCACTCTGCGCTGGGCGCCTGAATACCACACGAACGGGAAAAGCCAATTTCAAGGTCAGGAAAATACCAGACTGCTCTATGAACTTGCAGGCATGGTTACAGATAAGTTTATTTAAACTTCAGAAGTAAGCTGGTTAGTTGAGGCAACACAGCTGTGATGATGAGCCTGTTAGAACCAAGAACACATTCAGAGGAAGCTGGAGTTAAGTAAAAAGCTGAACTAAATGCCTGGGCAACATCTTCATCAGTTGTGAAATAACTGGCTTTTGATTCACACATCGTCTTAGAGGATGTGCGGGACAAAGCTGCCGAGGAAAATAACATCTGAGTTGTTTGGCTCCCCAGCTTGAACCAAGACCTCGGCTAAATGACTAAGAATGTGTAGTCAATACTTGAATGAGATTTCGTACTTGTCTCAAAGAGAACAAACATCTCACGAAAGCAATCACAGAATTTTTTTTTTCAAGTTTAAAGCTGTGTGCTGATTGTTTGCACCATCAACTAAGAGTGAGAGCAAGGTCTGGCTGTTTACTACTGATTACAGCACTGTTCAGATCGGGGCTGTCAAAGTTAACGCAATAACGCATTACAGCAAATTCATTTTAACGGCACTAATTTCTTCAACGCAATCAAGGTTGTAGCGGGCTCAGTTTAAAAGCAATAAGTGAAAATACTAGCATCATATGAAACTAAAAAACCTAATGAATCCATTGGTGTCAACCATACTAGCTTGTCCCGAAGGAGGTTTAATAACTCTCCGATCTTGCGCTAAATTTTGCTGAGGAAAAACTGGCAATTATCAAAGGAACTCTGACCTCAAGATATATGAATGAAAATGGGTCTATGGGTACCCACGAGTCTCCCCTTTACAGACATGCCCACTTTATGATAATCACATGCAGTTTTGGCCAAGTCATAGTCAAGTCAGCACACTGACACACTGACAGCTGTTGTTGCCTGTTGGGCTGCAGTTTGCCATGTTATGATTTGAGCATATTTTTTCATGCTAAATGCAGTACATGTGTGGTTAATTTGTGATTAATCATAATAATAATAATAATAAATTGGACTTATATAACGCCTTTCAAGAAACCCAAGGACGCTTTACAAAGAGGGCACACAAAATCATACTAATAAATGAAACAAAGGAAAGAAAAAAAAAAAGGCATGAGGCATGATTGTCCTATTAACCATGGACAATCATGCGATTAATCAAGATTATAAATTTTAATCGATTGATAGCCCTAGTTTGGATGCAATGTGGTGTGGACTAGTACACTTAATTGGCACACTTCTGACCCTGTAATCCTCTTAATTGTAAAAGTTAATGTTCAGAGATACCCAGCAGGAACTGAAAGGAAGATGAAGGTTGCAGGAAAATAAATCAAGGCAATTATGTTTATTTTTCTCAGATCTCTCACCCACAATGGTAGCCCGTTAACATTACTGTCCTTTGTTTGACATTACCCAACGTCCAATAACACTGAGCTTGCCTGCAGAGATAAAAGACACTCCAAGGTTGTCACAGGGAGAGACCGAGCGTTAAAAAAGGGGGAAATGATGGAGAGAAAAAGACGGAGGCAGAAAAAGAGAGGGAAGGGCAGATGTCCACAACGTTGGAGCCACTCAGCAGTCACTCTCATTAACTCACAGCACAGTCAAGTTGAAAACAAGGCACATATGGGCAACACACACACTCACACGCTGCATCCTGTGATGCTCGCTGGTCACAACATCTACGTTATTGTGCAATTAAACTTTGGTTTCTTGATTAAAGCCTCATTTTCCAAGTGCTTAAGTGCCTTCCTAATTAAACTCTAATTTACTCTGTGTTACTATATTAGAGCCTTAGCAACTATAAATCACAATCAAATGATATGATGATAGATGTATGTAAATGTAAAGTACAATCCAAAGTGACTCGCTGACTTATTTTTTATTTAAAACCACAATCCATCCAGGGAAGGGGAGATAATTAAACACCTGAGTTCCCGGGAAAAGAATAAAAAGCCTGTGAATGATGAACTATGCTAAACAGTCACACACGCTGAGCTACATTTATTCATAATTTACAAAGGGTCTCTCTCGCCGTCTCTCTCACTCCACCAGGTGTGATGAATGCACAAACTAATTAAGTCAACGAGGAGCGAGCTGAGGGGAGGTGAAGGAACAAGGGACGGGTAAACGAGCATACCTTACAAATGAGCATGTGTGTTTCTTTACGTGTGCTTGAGTGTTATGTATGACTTAATGTTCCCAGTTGGCGTTAATGGACAGGTGCATCATTATGTGCGTGAGAAACTTAGTTAGAAGTTTGCACTTTTCTCTCCTGGACAAAATTCCCTCCAGGTCCTTTACTCCCACACAGCCAAATCTGGGGCAGAGAAAACAGCCAGCTCTAATGTTATTATAATGTGATGAGCATTGACTAGCAAAGAGCCCATGATGTGAAAAATGACTTCTGGTGGTGTTTAGCAATGCGCATCACCCTAAGGTTCTCCAAGGAGATGACACAGACTGAAAGTTTCACCAAAAAAAAGATTTACGTGGTAGAAATGTGCACTTTTTTGCAAATCATTTTTCCTCAACTGTATGGTAAATGTGCTGTGAAGTTCTGATGCGATGTGCTCTGCTGCTCATCAACTTGCAAAACCCCTGCCTATTTCCTTTTTTATCAGGTCCACTTGTCATGAAGTCAGCTCCAATCTCCATTTCATGGGTTCTTTAACAAGGCATATTGTTTTGAATTCTTCTCGAGCCACTTGGAAGTCATTTTTTATTCATGCGCTCCCAATTTCAACTCAATTTCTGTCTCTAAACATTTCAAGTATCTACATAACATAAAGACGCTTCATGTTTTAGAATACACTGCTGATTAGGTATAATTACAGCACTCCAATGCTAGTTCAAAGATCTAGGTATTGCAAAATTGATAAATCCTCAAATCAAATTATGATCAATTGATGGTCGACTGCCAACTGCTATTTTCCAACTACCCAGTCAAGGAGAGCCTCTACAGCAGATATCCACAACCAGTGGGCTGCAAAAATTAGTACTATAAAAAGCTGGTTATAATTATATCCATATGTGCTCAAGAATAAATATAAAAGAATTAGTGCTGTCAAAGTCAACGCAATAATAACGGGTTAACACAATTTTAAAAATAACACAAACGCCTCTAATTCTTTAACGCATTAACGCAACTTGCGATTTTTAGGTTGTAGCGGGCTCAGTTTTAAAGCTAGAAGTGAAGATACTGGTATAATGTGAAACTAAAAAAACCTAAGGAATCCATTGGTACCAACCATGTCTATATAGCTTATCGGGAAGGAGGTTAAATAACGCTCCAAACTTATGCAAAGATATGTGTGATGTGAATGTAAATGGGTTCTATGGGTACCCACGAGTCTCCCCTTTACAGACATGCCCACTTTATGATAATCACATGCAGTTTTTTTTTCATGCAGTATAAACGTGTTATTTTATCCTATTCTAAAATTGTGTATTTGAATATTTCTGCATACTGGGGTCCCTAAACAGTCTTGGAATTACATAAATTGGGTATCACTGTAAAGCTGAGACTCTTATGGATCCAATGAGCCCAACTGTATTCATGTGTGGTGTTAGTCCCCATAGTAACCATTTCATTGTAGTGAGACCATTTTTTAAAATTGACCTCACTGTATAAAATGACCTGTGGTGACCTCTAATAAACACATCCTCATGAAACGGTACAACCACAAACTAGAGACCTAGAGCATTCAGAGGATGGATGGCTTTCTTAGGTAGATTGACAATAAGGGGGTTTCTGAGCAGTTTCCACAACATAATTGCACGCCATCCAATCCCCGAAAAACGCAATTCTTGCAGAAATCTCAAAATGTCAAACATTTTCTATACCAAATCACAGCATGGCTTTTTCTATGGTGTTCCTCAAGGTCTTTGTGTCTTAATGTGGTATTTTGGAGGGATTAGTGATAATTTTTTATTAATTCTCGAGAAAAAAATGGTTACATTTAGCACCAAATCTGTGCAACAAATGTCATCAACCCAAAAATTGTTGCAACAACTTATGAGGCATAATAGAGCATGAAGATGACCATCATATACTTCTATCAAAACTTTATACACTTTTATAATGCATTTTTAAATAATTCATTCATTCATGTTTATTTCTGTTTTATGACTAGAACAACTTGACACACAGTGCTCAGCTGCATCCCAAATGAATCTTCAGGTTGCCAGCTTTCAGATGATGTACACCACTTCTATGTGACATCTACTGTTGACCTGCTATCTCCCCCTAAAGACACCCTGACAAAAACAGGTCTATTGTGGGTCTCAGAGGGTCATTTTGAATAACTTTAAATCAACATATGTCACTCTTATGCAGTTGCAAGCTCTCTTTGTGCTGAAGTTTCTATTCTTCATGTCTTCATTTCACAGAAGCCACATCCTTCTGGTTTTCTGCTTCTCAGGAGAGCGGCTGCACCCCATGCATTACTGCGTGGCCCTGTAGCAGAATTAGCATTTTCTGGAATTCAAGCATCTGGGCTTTGTGCATACCCAGTGCTTCTATTTTTATATGTTGCTTATTATGAGCCTGAGGTCTACGCTGGTGTGGCTTTGTCAGAAAATTAGAAGCAAGAAAATGTGGTTGTGTTGTGTGCACGTACACACGTGTGCATGTGTAGGAGAATGTGTGTATCTGCAGTGTTATTACTCATCCCTGACTGAATTTATATTGTCCTCTAAGTCAGCAGGGTGGTGCAATAAAGGTGTGTATCTGTGTGTGGCGGGGTGGGTGGATAGGTGTGTGTGTGTGTGTGTGTGTGTGTGTGTGTGTGTATGAGAGAGACACTGTGTTCGCTGTACTATGCAGATTCACTATGCATTACCTTGCTGTTATGTGTCCATATGTGTGTGTGTGTGTTTCACTGTGGTCTACTTGACCTCCTCTCCACCTCTTCCCTGGTCCTACTGCTTTCATTACCGGCAGCATGCTTCACACTGCTGCTGTCTGCCCACACACAGGCACATACACGGTACACAACACACACACACACGCACACGCACACACCAGCAGAACGACGCAGAAGGACAGCTCCTCAATATTGATCACATCACCCTCTGTGATCCAAGGATAATCAGACCAACAGCCAGCAGGAACACCGTCTAACTAATCATCCACAAACTAAGAACAAGGGAGTGAGAGAGGAAAAGAATCAGAGACAGAGAGAGAGAGATGATACGATGAAAAGGCAAGAAGAACAGTGATGGATGGAGAAGAAGATAGGAGACATAGGAAGGGATGAGAGAAGGAAATAAGTGAGCCCAGTATGTGCAGGTGTGCCTTGAGAGTAGAGTATAAAGGGAAGAGAAAGTCATGTTTAATACATTATTTATTTACATTTACTCATT
Organism: Helicolenus hilgendorfi; assembly: GCA_916700815.1. Lineage (NCBI taxonomy): Eukaryota > Metazoa > Chordata > Actinopteri > Perciformes > Sebastidae > Helicolenus > Helicolenus hilgendorfi. The sequence goes on along the minus strand of CAKALG010040253.1, from coordinate 23,918 downwards.
CACGAGGACGGTCAATCGATTAAAATATTTAATAGCATGATTGTCCATGATTATCACGATTAATTGCAAATTAATTTTGTATCTGTTCAAAATGTACCTTCAAGGGAGATTCGTCAAGTATTTAATATTCTTATCAACATGGGAGTGGGCAAATATGCATTTAGCATAAAAAGTAATGTGCTCCAATCATAAAATGACATCTTAAAGTGGGCATATCTGTAAAGGGGAGACTCCTGGGTAACCATAGAACCCATTTTCATTCACATATCTTGAGGTCAGAGGTCAAGGGACCCCTTTGAAAATGGCCATGCCAGTTTTTCCAAAATTTAGGGTAAGTTTGGAGCTTTATTTAGCCTCCTTCGCTAGCTAGTATGACCTGGTTCAAACTCGTACCAGTGGATTCCTTAAATTTACTAGTTTCATAGGATGCCAGTATCTTCATTCTAGCTTCAAAACTGAGCCCGCTGCAACCTAAATATCGCAAGTTGCGTTAATGCATTAAAGAAATTATTGCCGTTAAAACAAATTTGCGTTAACGTGTTATTATCACGGTAACTTTGACACCCCTAGTCATTTTGTTTGGTCAAAATACAAATATAAAACGAGTTCCTTTTGTTTAATGGATAATAGTTTACTGATGTCTGTCAAACCAAATGCCGACCATTAAATGCATGGGAAACTAAAGCAATTAGGAAAGGTTGTAAAAGACACACCCCACTCACTACACTCACTACCCCACTATTTTATTAATTATTTGTATATATATATATATTTTTTTTCAATGTTCAATTGTCTCAATGGAGAAACTTTATTCAGCACTGCATATTTTAGTCAGGCTTCATCTTTAGATGGAATTAACCTAGAAAATACTAATTTTCTATGTCTTTACATCTAATTATCTCGTTGGCCTTAAATCTGAAGTCAAACAACTACTGTAGCACCAGCTTTGCAGGGAACATAACCAACTCATCTGCATACATAAAATAATTAACTTCTTGATTACTTAAAAACCAATCAGATTTACAGTGAACCACAAGTTCCCACGCTACGATGAACCAGGATTGTGATCAGATGTTTAGATTCTCAATTCTAATGACGCATCTTAGACGTACGTGGAAATCATAGAATTGTGCAATGTGGAAATCCATCATTAGAGCCCCTTATCTGTTCCTGAAGTGTGTGTGTGTGTTAGTATTTCCTTTTCTTCCCAGCATCATTAAAATGTCTTTGTTTCACCCTGATCCTTATTTACCTATTCTGTCGCTACCCAACTAGAGAGATTGTGTGTGCATATGTGTGTTTGTGTGTGCTTTCCTTTAACAGATGAGGGGGGCACAGCGGCTCCCATTAACCTGCCATTTCACAGTCCACAAAGTGCAATAATCTAGGAGCAGAAGACACACACACACACACACACACACACACACTTTTAACACATTGAAAAAGTGTGGGAGGTGATTGCTGTGACGACACCTGCAATCGCACCACTTTAAAGGGCCTCTAAGGGCCCCCCCACACACATACACACACACACACACACACACACATAGACTAATGTATGTGATCTTTCCCTCTGGATTTTGTCATTATATCGCATTACATCTGATTAAAGTTATTAAAGATCAGATGTCTGATGTCAGATAGCCTCCAGAACATAGCGGGCAATATCTAAATGTGTGTTAAAATGCCTTTGACGTTTCAGGCGTGCTTACATGCATGCACACATCAGTGCTCAAGTCTCATTAGCTGTCTAACGTGTATGTAGGAGGTGAGCACAGATGCAGCAGTCATCCTGTGTCAAAAACATATATAGTGATTTAGTCATGGCCGATTTTCCTGCCTCTTCTTTCTCTCTCTGTGCTTTAATTAGTGGTTTGCCAGAATATTGATAAAAAATTGCGACTGCCCTGTCAGTGACCTATTTTTTTCCCCCAAGGGGATGGGTAATATGGTTAACAATTAATTTCTGGGTTGGTGCAAGACAGTAGAATGGAAATGAAAATAGAGGGCACGAGAGGAAAAATATGAGTAGACAGGAGGGGACATGAGCAAAAATGATGCTCCTGTACGACTTTGAAACCTGCAGAGATACAGACTGAGTGTACAGATTGCTGCAAATGAATCAGACTTCTCACACATTATCCCTCCCTATACCATTGTCTCCCTAATTCATTGTTTTGTTTATTTATTTTAGACGTACAGGAAAATCTTGCATGTCTTGTTTAAATTTTACAACAGACAGAAAAATGTTCAGATATGGAAGACTGTTGATTGACAGGTCACTCATCAAAGTCCAGCGTCTGATTAGTTCCTTAGCCCCCTGAGACATTTTTGTCTTTTTTAGGGGGGTACAGGTGGTCTTTAAGGGGAGATAGCAGGTCAACAGTAGATGTCACATAGAAGTGGTGTACATCATCTGAAAGCTGGCAACCTGAAGATTAATTTGAGATGCAGCACAGCACTGTGGGTCAAAATGTCCTAGTCATAAATCAGAAATAAACATGAATTAAATAATTAATTAATTATTCAAAATAAATTGTAAAAGTGTGTCAGAGCTTAGAACATGATGATAGAAGTTTATAATGGCCATTCCCATGCTCACTTATGTCATTACACCATTATTTACCAAACGAGAATTATAATTATGATAAAATAATCGCTCCAAAATACCACATTAAGACACCAAGACCTTGAGGAACACCATAGGAAAAGCCATGCTGTGATTTGGTATCAAAAACTTTTGACAGATTTCTGCAAGAATTGCATTTTTCAGCGACTGGATAGGGAGCACTTCTGTTTTGGAAACTGCTCAGAAACCCCCTTATTGTCAATCTAGCTAGGAAAGCCACCCATCCTCTGAATGCTCTAGGTCTCTTGTTTGTCGTGGTAAAGTTTCATGAGGCTGTGATTATCCTAGAGGTCACCATAGGTCATTTTATACAGTGAGGTCAAATTTAAAAAAACTGTCTCACTATAATGAAATGGCGACTATGGGGACTAATATCATCACACATTAATAAAGTTGAGCTCATTGGATCCACAAGAGTCTCAGCTTTACAGTGATACCCATTTTATGCAATTTAAGACTGTTTAGGGACCCAGTATGCATAAATATTAAAAAACACCAATTTAGAATAGGCAAAAATAAAAAATTATACTGCATTAAAAAAAACTGCCTGTTTTTTCCCATAACTGCATGTGATTATCATAAAGTGGGCATGTCTGTAAAGGGGAGACTCGTGGATACCCATAGAACCCATTTTCATTCACATATCTTTATTTCAGAGGTCAAAGGACCCCTTTGAAAATGTCCATGCCATTTCTAGTTTCATATGATATCTGTACCTTCACTCTAGAACTGAACCTGGTACAGCCTCAGAAAGACAGTAAAGTCGGTGGATATCGGCCGTGATCTCGTGGGTCTCAGAGGGTTAATTTGTGTCATGTTGAAGTGTATCGGTGCTAGCAAAAAAAAAAAGAGTCATTAAGCCACATTTGTCCTGAATTGTTTTTTGCTTACTTTGTGGCTCCAAATGAAACCTCTTGTGGCTCACCTGAAATTGTGTTTATGAAGCTCAGATGGGACAGTGCTATTTTGCTATTGATTTGAGTATGACATTGACAACTTCTTATCACAAATGCAAGTGCTAAGAGGACACACACCACTTTAACACACTGAGAAAGTGTGGGAGGTGATTGCTCTGACTACACCTGCAGCCACACCACTTCAGTGCTATTTTGTTATTGATTTTAGTGTGGCATTGACAACCTTTTATCACAAATGAAAGCAAAAAAAATATACATTTTTTGTGGCTTTATTTGGCAAATAAACACACTGACCTCCTCATGGACGCTATCATGAAGCTGATCAACACTGGGGCTGTCAGTATCACTTCAAGGCATGCGGCAGGATTTCACTAGCAATCATCACAATGCACACACATATCCAGGAGTTCGCAGGTGCTGGATAACAACCGTCTTCAGAAAAAGATGAACCTACCTATCTATCATGTGAATAGATGATAAAACCTACTAGTGGGTGTAGTAGGCCCCTATTGACCCACATCTATGGGGCTTACAGTGACTGATAACGCCCATTTAATGGCCTTACAACAGTCTAATCGGCTGCTGTATCTGTGCCTGCAATATGACACACTCGAGTAAGTCTGTGTTCAAGAGAGAGAGGGAGAGAGAGAGAGAGAGAGTGAAGGAAAAGAGAGAAAAAAAGCTGTATGAAAAAAAGAGTGGCCGGCAGAAAAAAAAGCAGTGCAGAAAGTAGAGAGAGATGAACAGGAAGAGAGAGATGAGAGGTGACGTTAGGGGTTTTGCAGGAAGCCTCAGCACTATACAGGATGTCAGTCGGCAAATTTTTACACACACTGGGACATGTTCCAAAGCTAGAATCACGCTCTCTCAAGGGGGGACACAAAGACATTACAGATCAGTTTTCAACACAGTAGAGATGTAGGTTTTAATACATTTCATTCTTGCATGGATATAACAGACACATTCAATTCATTTTTTTTAACTCTTTCTTAGCTAGACGACCATGTAAACACCCCAATTTGGTAAAGAGAGCAGATGTTCTGTCCCTGTGAATAAATAATCCTAAACATACTAGTACTTGCTCCACTCCCACATCCTCCACAGAGACAACAAGCAGATGCAACCTGCCTCTCACCAGTCCTCCCCCACCCACCACACCACCACCAACAACTTGGAGTAAATTCCAACCCAAACACCATAAATCCCAATAGTGGAAATAAACACAGCACTTGCCAACTTAACTTCTCCCTAGACTGGAGGTGCATTAGGAAATGTTTCAAAGACTGTTTTGCTCCATTAGAAACTGCCCTTAAATGGGGACACTGGCAATGTAGTACTGCACTTCCCATAATCCATTGCACCAATCTGTTCCTCCTGTAAGGACACACGTGTGCCTTCAACCACTCGCAAATTGGTGGGAGGGCATATAGAAGCTGAATGAGTCTCGCACTTCTGAGATGTTGGCAGTATCATGGGCAATATGCTCAAAAAGAAACAAAAGGAACACATTGTTTTTCACCATATATTTGTCTGCTTACCATGACAACTCTGTCTGGACTTGTTCCTGCGAAGGAACTACATTAATCACTTTCTCTTTCTCCCATCACATCTTCTCAGTGGGGTGTATGCATGCCAAACAACAACATTGGCTACAAATCAAATCCAGTATTCCCTGTAGCATTGGATCAGTCCAGTGGAGAGAATATGGGCTGTGGAACAAACTTCAAACCAAACACAAACTCAAAATAAATCCCCTGGACTCTTGAAATGAAACTGCAAAATCCCGGTGGAAGTCACTGTCGAGAAAAGTGTGCTCACTGTGGGACACATTTCAAATTAAAAATGAGTCAATACGCCCAGACGAAAAACACTTCACCTCTTGAAAGTAGAATTCCTCGCAATGCTCCAGTCGCACCGACTCTCAGCATGCCCCGTTTCCTCCACTGTGATGCACTGCAAGCAGCTCTAACAATCCAGAGGAATTACATTCCAGATCAAACCAAACGTGTTTTGTATAGCTATAATGAGAACTGAGGTTACTCTCAAGGAGAGATCAGCAACAGAACAGTATCACTCCAGCTGCGGATTCATGTCTTTCTTAAAAACAGGACAGGACAAGGAGTCAAAGGGTTTTCACTTTACAGGAAATTTAAAAAAGTTTTTGATAAAGTGAAAGATAAAGGCTTTAAAGGTTGTATGATGACATACTTAAACGTTTGCGCAGCTTAATGACAACATCCTCCAAAACAAAAGTTGACAGACATATTTACTTTAAGCTTTTAAATTTCATCATAATAGTTTGTTTCACATGATGAAATCATTTTGAAGACAAACAATTGCACCGTCAATCGAAAACTACATTTACCTCATTATTCATATCTTTTCTGCTATTGTTTACCAGTCACTACATTGTCAGCATAATATGCTACCTTCAAGTGATTTTCAAAACATCCTAATTACAGGTAGAGCATGCCAGGATGTTATAGTCTCACTCTCTGTTTAACTTAACCATGCATATTTAATTCCCTCATTTAAAAATCACTTACAATAATTCCTTGTCATTTAGCACAAAGAAGCTCTGTACCACTCGTTTCCTAAGCAGTCACCAAAGAAGCTGTGGCGTGCTGCAATCAGCTGACATGCCTGTCAGTAAATGATGACGTTTTTTATGTTTGAGCGATTTATTTCTTTAAATGGGAAACTTAGCTGATTTTCAACTGGCTTTGTATCGTTGAAAACATAGACTGTATATAAGAAGTGGACCTAGTCACCGTGATGTCACCCATTGGTTTGAGGACTGCCGTTTTGAAGCCTCAAGTTTGGCATTTTAGCCGTCGCCATCTTGATTTTTGCAACCACTAGTGACACGAGAGGGTGGAGCTAAGTGCAACCAAAGGCTGAATAAGACATTTTTTAGGTGACCAAAATGTTACAAATAACTTAAAAACACAACTGAAAACACACTGTGAAAGGCTTAAAGATGCAAGACAAAAACGCAAACAACTCCCAGACCGGACAACACCGTGGCAGCTACCTGTTAATCACAAGGTAGTCACACCCTAATGCATATCCTTCTTTATCATCTCTTTGACTCTAAATGGGACCATAATTTACTAAATGAACTTCATGCTGCATTGAAGAAGACTTGAAACTAGCGATTGAGACCATAAACTCATGTTTACAATGTTTACTGAGGTAATAAATCAAGTGAGAAGTAGGCTCATTTTCTCATAGACTTCTATACAATCACACTTTTTTTTGTAACCAGAGGAGTCGCCCCCTGCTGGCTGTTAGAAAGAATGTAAGTTTAAGGCACTTCAGCATTGGCTTCACTTTTCAGACTTAGATGTTGCCCAATGGTTGTTATGTGCGAGGTATATGCAAATAAACGATGTTCGGCTTCCCTCCATGTTACCGGCGAAATGACACATTTTGCATCATCTGGCGGAGGCAAATGAGCGGGGAGCTCCGTGGCTCTGGTTAGCTTGCCACACTCATCCTGATAACAATAAATTAACACCTTAGCACAATCCAAATGTCAACGGTAACTTACCAAAATCAAAACAGACAATCCCGGTAGTACTAAAATGTAATGTAATGTATAGAATAAAGAGTACCGCCTATAAACTACCTGAGTCAAAACCAACACCCAAGCTATAAAAGCACACATTGGCTCCAGACTTAACAAAAAACCCACCGGCTTGGCGCCAAGAGGCTGTGAGAAGAATCTTTAGTTCTGTAAATCAAAATTGGCTTTTCTATAGTACATCTGCTAAAAGCTCATAGTGAGATCTATCTATTAACAAAATCATATTGCTGTAGTCACAACCACAATCTAATTTAGTTATACAACTTTAGATTTAAACAGACATCAATAAGAAGAGTATAAATATTTTTGGCTCTGCCGTTGTTGTACGTGTTCAGAATCTACTTCCTGCTGGCCACAAGCCTGTAACACACTCCCCTGAGAGGGTGATAATGTAAAGGATATAGCTTCCACTTCAATACAATGACAACCAAAGAGTATATATGAACACAGAGAAGTACATGCATTACACATGTACATGCAGACAAAGTGTGATAGCAAGGTGAGTGCTGGTTTCAGAAACCCTACCTTTATAATGTCAGGCATTATTTAAGCTGAAGGATATTTATAAAACGAAGTAAAGAGGAAAAGACGAAAAAAAAAAAACAATTGAAGTTGAAGCTATAAACAGGCAAAAAGAGTCAGGAGGTAATGTACTGTAAAAGAGCCATGATGCTGAAATGGGTTTATTGGATTTGCTAAAAATGTAGAATAAACCCATAATTACAAGTTCTGTGGGTCACCACTTAACAAATCTACTGTGACAGTTTTGAAGTCCTCAAACGCGGATACGATAATGTATGTTTCTGGACCATTTGCAGGATCTGTTGATACCTTGGGAAGACTCGCCAACTGGGTCCAATTCAGCTACATAATTTGGTTACAATTGAGGACGTATCGGATCACCCATTGGTTTGTGGACTGCCGTTTTGAAGCCTTGAGTTCAGCATTTTGGCCGTCGCCATTTGGTTATTTGAAGTGACACAAGAAGGTGGAGATAAGTACAACTGAACGCTGAATAACACATTTTTAGGCGACCAAAAAGATTATGATTAACTTTCATGAACTAACAACACTGTGAAAGGGTTAAAGTTCTAAGACGAAAACATGGACAACTCCCAGACCGGACAACGTAGTGCTTTATCGTCTATTTTACTCTAAATGTGACCATAATTTACTAAATGAACATCATGCGGTATTGGAGAACACCTCCATCCATCCATCCATCCATCCATCCATTATCCGTAACTGCTTATTCTGTTCAGGGTCGTGGGGGGGCTGGAGTCAATCGTAGCTGACATTGGACGAAGGCGGGGTACACTGTGGACACGCTCATATTCACACCTACGGGACATTTAGAGTCAACAGTTAACCTGCATGACTTTGGTCTGTGGGAGGAAGCTGCAGAACCAGGAGAAAACCCACGCTAACACCGGGAGAACATGCAAGCTCTGCACAGAATGGCCCCAAGCCGGGTTTGAACCTGCGACCCTCTTGCTGTGAGGCGACAGTGCTAACCAGAAAGAAATGCAGAATGAATGAAAGTTTGAGGCACTTCAGCACTGGCTTCACTTTTCAGACTTCAGAGTTTCCCAGACAGAACCAGAGATTTCCTTCACCTATCTCTTCCTTGTCAAAATCTGGCAACTACTTTACCCACAATGCATTCCGGTGTTTTATATTAGCAAATGGCAAGCAAGCTACAGAGGCCTGGTAACTTCACCTCTTTCTAATTCACAGCCCCAGACTCTTTAAATGCTCAAACTTGTAGTTTTCGGCCCAGCGGAGGTTGATTTTTTGTCCAATTTTGTGCAACTCTCTCTGGAGTCACAAAAGGGTTTATTCAAGTCAAGTCAATTTATTTTTTATACAGCCCAATATCACAAATCACAAATTTATCTCAGGGGGCTTTACAATCTGTACACCATACAACACTCTCCGTCCTTTATGACCCTCGCAGCGGATGAGGAAAAACGTACCCAAAAGAAAAAAGGAAAAAAATGGAAGAAATCTCAGGAAGAGCAACCGAGGAGGGATCCCTCTACCAGGATTTACAGACATGCAATTTTTGAATCAACACAGTCTCACTCCCAACTCGTCAAATACTGCAGCTTTGGTCAGTGACCCTATAAATAGCATGACATTACATGGACAATTTGCGAATCATGTGGACACATTTTAGCCTTCTCGCGTGTCATTGGTACGCCACTCAATCGTCCGCAGTTGGGTTTAGGCAAGAAAAAACACTTTGTTAGGGTTAGGAAAAACATGGTTGGGCTTAAAATAAACAATGTAACACAACTACGGAAAACACGTCACAAATGTCAATAAAGAACATTTGACAATCGTCATGTGACAAACGTCACTAACTTACAAAAAAACAACAACAACAACAAAAACAGTTTTGAACATGGGTCTCCTGGTTAAAAATCCAGTATTTGTTGGATGTGGAAGTCACTAACTTTACTATAGCATTTATACGCGCATACGTTTACAGTACATTGCAGTCAGTACAGGATACATAGAAAGGCGTACATATTGCACGCTAAATGTCTTGTGCAGTATTGTGGCATTTATACGCCTTTTTGTGCGAACAGGCTGCTCCAAACTATGACGCTCTAGCTACCCCAAGTGATACATGACTAGTCGTTTCAAAATAAACTTCCACATTCACAGGAAACGTACAGTTATGTAACTGCCGTTAGGACAAGCCTGTTGCGTCCCATTCAGACGCTAAAGAGAGTGACTGTTGCCTAGACACACAACAGTGACTGAAAGCATATAACTCTGCAAACAACTCATGAGCTCAAATCAAAACTAAAAGACTAGATCAAGGTCCACCGTGTAACATTTTCTCATTCTCATTTAGTATTGTCATGTCATACTGCATGGGGCAGCGGTTGCACACAATCAACACAATATATATTCATGAATGTGTGTAGGTTTTAAAAGAGGCACCAGGCAATTTGCAAGTTGATGACTCCTGAAATCCTGCAAGGTGATGTCAGTAAACTCATAATGGTACTCAGCTACAGCAGCCTGACCGGTCACTGATGATTTACTGAATACCAAATATACCAAAGGGAGGACAGATATTCAGTTCAGCTTTCTTGGGAAGGAGTGCTCACTCGCCATTTAGGAGTCAGGACTGTTTCAATTTGTCATTTCCTGCTGGCTCAGAGCATTTCCCAACAGAGTCTATACCCAGCAGAGGAATTTAATTTGGGTAAATAGGGCAAATCTACTGGGTCTCCATTAGTGGAGATGAGACGCATTTGTCTGCTGAATCTCACCTTTTGGACTATAGGATGGGGCTATTTTCACATAAAAGACTGGCCTACTGCAGCTCTAACCGCACCTTACGTCATATTTCATTTTTCAGCATCTAAAGCTTTATTTGGGAGCTACACATTGCATTCAGAGGCCATCTGTTTCGAAAGTGATTGTTTGCACGTCCCATCCATTTGTTCCATCCGTCAATCATCATCTGCGTTGTCTCCACCTGACTGTGGCGTGTCCTCGTGTCCTTTTTCCATCAAAGCCTGTATGCCTCTGTTTCCACTTGCAGCTCTATCAATCTGTACCCGTCTTTTTGGAAAAATAAACACGAGCGCACACACACACACACGAGCGCACAGGTACACACTTGCTTGCACAGTGTCTTCATTATTATTTCTGGAAACTTCAGCGTGATTCCTGACTCCCGACCACTGTTACCTTCAGAGCAGTTCATTTGAAGTACAGCAGGAAGTGAGAGTGATAGCACGGCACTGGGGACTACTGCCGCTGCCGCTGCCACTGTGTGCTACCTGATAGTAAACCAGAGAGAAAAAAAAAGGGCAGAGAGACAGAGGGAGAGAAGTCATAAAGCAGAGGAGAAAAAGGGAGTGAGTATTCATGTGATGCACAAGCCCCAGTCACTTGGGATTAGCGTTACCTTGGGACGTCCACTGATTTGTAAAAGTCTGCAAGGTGCTTGGATGGGGAGGTGTGCGTTTTAGGGAGTGGGATTTTAAAGGAGTTTGACTTTTACAAACTTTAACTTTAAAGCAATTTGTTAACGGGGGTGCCAATACAAAAGAAAAAACGCAGGGTCATTCAGCAAAACAGTTGAACCTGGTTCAACCGCAATCGCTCGACCGCAGCGTTATTCAGGCAAAGTGATGCAGTGGCCAATCGAATGCATGCAGACCCACAAATCCTGTCTCAGAGTATTAGAAACTGCTGTGCAGTGATTTGGAGTCTGCAAAGCCTTTAAACCCATGGATCTATTACTCAAACTGGACTTCCTGCAATGTATTTTATGTCTCACTGGTACCTAGTAACATGTTAACTAACTAAGAACGTATCTAAATGTGTAATTTATGCACTGATTTTGCCAGTACATTCAGAAAAAACACTAATTGTTGAAACATAGAGCTTTCATGATATCTATCGTTCTGCATTGTGTGCAAGCGCACATTGTCATTGTGTCAGCGCACATGAAAAATAAGCAAAGGCAATAATGAGTAAGTGAGACAAAGAACATCCAGAGGTTGAAGATCCTTAGTGATGATGGCTTTCAGAATACAAATCTAACAAGCAAAAACTTCTCAATGTAAATATTTTCTTTATCCTCCTTGATGGTTTGTTTCACTCTCCTGTCATTAAACAAAAGATAACGCATTATGTTTAGAATATGTTTTGCTGCAAACTTCAACTACTCAATCAAGAAGTGACACACTGCTCTAGACAATTGTGACAGCATGTCTCAAAATCCTTGTAAACATAATGTAAACATATTTCATGAAACGGAGATGTTGGAGGGTCATTCACTACATAAGGACGCCCACCGAGTACTAGCCTCACTTGAATAAACCTCAAGAGAAATGTATAAAGAAGGAGGGAAAATGAAAGAGAAAAAAGTAAGGTTATTCCACTAGAAAATCCATGTTCATACAGGAATAGCATTGCCTGCGTATCTTCTGTGATTTGTAATTGTTACGGAGATTAGAGATTACAATACTTTAAGTAATCCTCCAAGATGAAAAAAAAAAAGAAACAGTACCCAATGCCTACCATATATTTCTAAAGTGAAGAAAATAATAAGCTGTGCTCCCAGATGGAGGTTATGATTCTGCCCTACTTGTTTATTTATTAGGATACATTGAAATGTCAGAAATAAATATAGAAGACAGAGCGATACCTGAAATATCAATACTATTGATACTAAATCTTGTTGCTAAGGTCATCCATACCACCATCCAGACTGCACCCACAGACAACAAACTATCACAAATTATTATAAACAAATATTTTTCCTTAAACATAACTGTCTCTAACATCCACCTTTGTAAATGTGTGCATTTGTAAATTCAGATTAAAGGCAGGGTTGACGATGTTCTCCAGTCTCCACTATTTGTTATATTGGTTGAAATGGTCTTTACTCCTCGACAGCGATCCATTACTTTTGAGCTCTGAAAAAGGACCGAAGAACAGCCGTCATCTGTAGCTGCTGTAATCCTGTAAAAACGTCTACCAATCACTGCCTCGAGGTCCGCTTGGAAAGAACCAATCAGATGCCTCCATACCTCCCTGCTCTTACTCTACCCTTGGCGTGCGCGTTGCCTTGGTCGACCCTAACTTTAAGCGCTGCTATTACTGTTTCTATATTTTTATTCTTCTGCTATTATTACCACTGATTTTATTTATTAATTTGTTTATTTTAATCTCAACTACATCAAGCAAAATTTCAATGTATCTGAGCATAATGACGATAAAGATCATTCTGATTCTGATCATTTAGGATTTCTTGGGCTGTATATAGAACCATGAAACATTATAGCCACTTGGCCAATAAGATCTACTGCTGATAACTGCTAAAATGCTTAAAGCCATAATCTCAAAAGGTTCATGTCCAATATCAAATTGAAATGTGTGCGTACCCTGATGTGAAAAAAAAGTTGTCATGAAGAAAAGTAATAACTTTTGCTTGATATTTTTGGTTCATCTTAGATTGACATGTCATTTTCTATTTCAGGTACTCAGCTCTTTATCTTTCAATGGTAGGTGAGGAAGAATTTGGCCTTTTTGAAGTTGAATCCTTGGCAGTGAATACGGTGCAATTTTGTATTTGGGGTCAATTCTATTATTTCACAAGGTCGGCAAATTTCACGATTCATATTGAAATTGAGATCACAGGAGCGTGGGTGGGAAGGAAAAAAAAAGAAGAGAACGTTTAGATAAAGACAAGGGAGAGAGATGAAGTAAAGTGGTAAAATTAGACGGGATAGAGGAGAAAGCAGGAGAAGAAACTGTCTCTCCTCACCTGACGCAGCATCTGTGCACTGTCAAAGCTGCTTGACTTACTATAATATGCACACACACGCACGCACCTTTCCAAACTGTATGTAAAAGTGAGGGAAACAATGGAGAGATTTACACACACCAACACACATATACACAATGCTGTGCTGTCATGTATGATAAATGTCTGTTTCTGCAGCCTCTGTGACCCACTTGAAGAGGATCCCTTCCACTGCGTCGACTGGCACTAACTCACCGAAACATATTACCCGTACACCTCCGTTCCCTCCTCTTCTGTTGCCTCTCTCCTCCAATTCTCTCTCTCTCTCTCTTCTCCTCCAACTCATCCCTCTGTTCTCCATGTACTGTATCTGCTGGATCTGATTCACTGAAAGTGAAACCCCTCCTTCCACTTTGCTTTTGGCAGTTTTCCCTCCCTCCATCATCAGTTCTCCGAACGTCAGTCCATTTTATGTCTCCCCCTCCCTTTTTCAACCCTGCATCCTTACGTCTACCAGACCGAGTTAGCTCGTAGGAAGAAATTTGTACTATTATTATTGTATTTCCCAATACAATAATATCTATATAGCAAAACATACTTTCTCTATAGGAAAGCCAATTCCGTACATCTATAAACTGAATCTTATTGCCTCGTCAGCTCCACATGCCTGCCTCTTTCTGCAGTCTCTCTCACTCTGTCCTGTCTTCCTTTCATCCTTGTTGATATCAGCTTGGGCAAATCCACTAAAAATATACTAAAAATATCCATCTTCAGGTCTCATCCAGCCATCCTCAGCCGGTGGTAACTCACTGATATCTCTTTCATATACACACTTCCTCTGCTCTGCAACGTGTTGGCTTATACTCCCACTCATTTTTTATCCATCCAGCACTGCATTCGTCCACATTATCTCCATCCCTCCTCCTTGCCTCTCTTCACTGAAACTAAAATCCTTCCCTAAATCACCTCTGCCCCTCCCATGTTGCCTCTCCATCCATCTCTCTCAGTCTATGGGACTTTAGGCCAAAACACAACCCCCCTTGTTTCAGTTATCAAGATTGTTTATATCGTTCCTGGCCACAGCTCTCGTGTGTGTGACCGCTCCGGACTTTAACTAGAACTTTCTAGTAGAGTATATACCGATTCTGATACCTGAACTTGTGGTATCGGCCGATACCGCGTACCAATTTGATACCAGCCTGAAAAAAATATAAATAATTGTTATTATTATTATTATTAATATTATTTAACAGCTGTATTTGCCACCTGGCAAACTGTACCTTGGCTCCAAATGCTTCATTAAAGCTGCAGTAGGCAACAATTTTTTAGCATCATTGGGCAAAAAATCCATAATAACCTTTCAGCATATTGTAATTCAAGTGTTCTGAGAGAAAACTAGACTTCTGCACCTCCTCATGGCTCTGTTTTCAGGCTTTAAAAAATCTAGTCTGTGATGGGAGACTTTGACCAATCACAGGTAATTTCAGAGAGAGAGAGCGTTCCTATTTGCTGTGCTCCGGCTGGTGGGCGGTGCTTGGTATTATCAAAGAGATGTCAATATGGCTGCCACAAACGTTCACATTTTACAGCTAAACAGTACACTACAAGATGTTTCTGAAAACATTTGAGGCGAGAAATAGGCATTAAAGTAACAGAATATTGATTCATATTTGATCAGCGCTGCCTAGTTTGACCATTTGGTCGGAGTTCGCGAGTGATTGACAGCTGCTCAGAGATGGCAGTTGGAAAGCAGACTCCAGATCAGCTCTTCTTTTCTTGCAGATGCCATTAGGAGCACCGGAGGAGAGTTCAGTTTTAAAGCTAGAATGAAGCTACTGGTATCATATGAAACTAGAAAAACATAAGGAATCCATTGCTAGGTCATACTAGCTTGTCGCGAAGGAGGCTGTATAAGGTTTCAAACCTGTGCTAAATTTTGGCGGGGAAAAACTGTCAGAACCATTTTCAAAGGGGTCCCTTGACCTCTGACCTCAAGATATGTGAATGAAAATGTGTTCTATGGGTACCCACGAGTCTCCCCTTTACAGACTTGCCCACTTTATGATAATCACATGCAGTTTGGGGCAAGTCATGGTCAAGTCAGCACACTGACACACTGACAGCTGTTGTTGCCTGTGGGGCTGCAGTTTGCCATGTTATGATTTGAGCATATTTTTTATGCTAATGTACCTGTGAGGGTTTCTGGACAATATTTGTGTTGTTAATTGATTTCCAATAATAAATATAAACATACATTTGCATGAAGTCAGCATATTTGTCCACTCCCATGTTGGTGAGAGTATTAAATACTTGACAAATCTCCCTTTAAAAAGGTACATTTTGAACAGATAAACAAATATGCAATTCATTTCCGGTTAACTTTGGACTATCATTAAATATTTTAATTGATTGACAGCTCTAATTTGTGGTAAAGCAGTTAAAAAGAAGCACCAGATAGATGATAGCGTGCATTTCATAGTCTAAACACTGCAATACTTCCTGACTTTTTCTCTCATCAAGTAGTATAACAGCGGTTACATAGTGCCACCTACTGGCCAGGAATAGGACTAGCTCTCAGAACACAACACACTCTGGACAGGTTGCTAGTCTAACACATGCAACAGCATATATTAACCTTTCTCCTCCAATCATTCAGTGTACTGTAGCCCTCTTTGTCTGTAATGTATCTGTCCATCCCTGTTGCAGGAGCAAGTAAAGCTAAACCATCAGCTTCACCTCTCCTTCACTCTCTCCTTCCCTCTTTCATTCAACCTTGTCCTCACTCCAACTGAGCAGGAGGGCCGGCATGTGTTTCTGCTCCATCTCACCATCCACACATCAGCCTTCCTCTTCTTCCTCTTCTCTCTACTTTTTAAATTTTCTTTAATCTTTTACTTACCAAGGCTCTGATGTATTTCCTTCTCTCTGCTCAGACTCACAAAAAGCTGCCCTGATGGCTGATTTCCCTACTTTACTTCCACACACTCCCTGCCATCCCTCTTTCTGCATGTTTCCTTCTCCTTCTTCCTCCCTACCCAAGCCCCATTCCTTAACTTCTGGTCCTCTTTCCCACCCTATACTTCTTTTAAGTCATTCCTCTCTCCTCCCTCAGCATTAGATTTCCAAATGCTTCCATCCTTCCTTCCCTTCCCTTTACTTTTTGCTGTTGCATCCTTTCCCTTCCTTTCATTACCTTCCTTGTCCCATACTCCCATACTAGGGACGCACTTATACCGATACTGGATCTGATATCGGTGACAATGGTGACGATTTATTCTATGTTTATATACTATGTACGTTATATACGTAATACAATCTAGTTTATAATATATTATACGTAATATATACGTTTTGACCAATTTGTAGCTGCATTAAAAGGTTTACACTTGAATTGTAATTCCTGTTCATTTTGAAGATGTTGCTGGTGTACGATTTTTTATTTTAATAAATAAATAAATAATTCTGTAAATTTCTATCTATGTATTTATTTGTTACATTTTGTTCTACAAAGTTAAGAAAGAAATGTTTAAGTCAAGCCTGATGTTTTCTTACACATAAAATAATTATCCCAGTCACTAGGCAGGTATCGCTATCGGCATAGGGACTGAAGAAGTTGGATTGGTGCATTCTTATCCCATACCCTGATTTATCCTTCCTTTTTCCAAATGTACTCATTCCTTTGCAGTCCCCCTCCCTCCCTTCCTACTTTCTTCATTTCTTTCAAACCCCACTTTCCTAAAATCACTCCCAATCTCACCATCCATTCCACACTATCCCTTCCTTACCAGTTCTCTCTTACCTTACATCCCTCTTTCCTACTCTCCCAATCTCTCTCTTGCTGCTGTCTCTTTTCCTAACCACCTCTCCTCTCTCTCTCTCTCTCTGCTAGAGCTGTATCAGTAATACAGTATGTTTCCTGCGTTCTGACTCTCCCAGTCCCTTCCTCCCCCTCCATACTAACCCTCCCCTCTCTATTTTTTAGCTGCATTCATTTCTTTTTACTCAGCTGGGAATGCTGGAGATAATTCACTGAGCAATACACCCTCCCATACTCACACACACATACACTCTTACCTTGCTGTGTATGCTTTGTACAGTGCTCCTTCTCCGCTGGGTCTATTCTTATTCCACCTTTCCTTTTTTGCTGTATTACTGTGTTACTCTCCTGCTCTCCAAACTCTCCACCAATCCCTCCCATCCCCTTATTAGCTTCACGTTCCCCATTTGCCTGCACTCCTACTTCACTCTTTGCTCCTGCCTTCTCTCTGCCTGTCTTTCTCTCATCTCTCTGCTGGGCCTGCAGTGTAACAGGAGACTGATGCCAACCTTTCTGTTTATTTTTTTTTATCCTCTCTTCCTGAACCTCCCCACCCCCTCGCCCCTGTCTTTGCATTTTATCATCTCTCAGAGCATCTTGTGTATCTCCTCTCCCTCCCTCTGTTTTTGAAATCCATTCGTTCCTCCGTGCTCTCCTCCCCGCATCTCTCCAACATGTCCTGCCATCCCCGTCCTGTTCTCACCTTGTTGCCTCTACTGAGGATTAAATTGAAAAATAATCAGAATGCCGAAGGGGTGAGGCATACACACACATGCTTTGCACACACATACATACACAAACAGAAGCACAGTGTTGAGAGCAGCTCAAGCAAGCTAATGATTGTGGCTCAAACAGTTGGACAATGCTGCCATCTGCTGGATATTTATTGAAACATCATACCTGTTAAGCTGCCTTTTTCATTTCAAGTCATTTTGACAGGTCACAGCAGGAAAAGCAAGCACAGATGAAATTAATGACATTAACAATTCTTAGTTGACTAACACCGATACAATTTTGACAAGTTTCTCTACAAAGAACTGCACAAAAGCACCACTTCGAATCTTGTGTTTACCAGACATGTGCTCATAAATTCCTTAGGAATAAGTCATTCAGCATGTAAAAGCATAAAAAAATGACTAATCGACTAAAGATATCTTAGTCATCTCACACACATACCCTCCTTTTCCACACTGTTCTACTACAATATTCATACTCCGTGCTCTTGGCAGGACCCCTGACCAATACTGCCTTAGTGTGTGTGTACACCTATAAGCACTATGACTGTTAAAGGCAGGGTGGGCGATCTTGAGAAACTAGCATGAGTACACCAGTACGACTACTCCGAAAGTCCCTAAATCTGGCAAGAAAGTCATCAAGTTGGCAACACTGTCAGTCTGTCACCTCTGGTCCCCTCCAAAGACACTCCCCCACAATTATCATTATGAACAAAAACATATCAAAATGAACTTGAACAGCGAACACAGCTATTGTTAGCACAGCTGTCAGCTAGCAGCTTGTGAAAGACTCTGGTGACGTGCAATGAGTGCACGGGCAGAGTGCACGCAGGCAGGCAGGCTGGAAGGCCGTCCAATCATTACATTCCGCCCGAGTGAAATGATCGGACGGGTTTATTACAGTCCTGCGAAGCCACAGATACCATATTTTTTTCTTTCTTTGTCAGAGCATTTGATTCGCCCTGCCTTTATTGATCCATCCGAAACTTGAAAATGAATTAATTTATACATTTCTTCTCCTGTTGTCTCTCTCAGCTGCATTGACATTGTGAAGTCTACCAGTTGAATGAGGGTTTAAGAACAACAATCTCAAAATGACAAAATATTTAACATGCTTGCACAGACGAAATAGCGACTTGGCAAACAAAACAATACATTGCCTTTGATCACCGGGTTTCAGATGCAGATGAGTATCGCCCCGTGTGGCTTCTCACAGGAAATGTGGTTTTATGTTTCTAGACAAATGAGAAGTATAATATGGGTCAGCTGTGTTTCACTCTCACACATTCAAATTGATTCGCCAGTCACTTTATAAACTATAGTCCATGCTCGAAACAGCCTTACCACTGGACAATTACACAACTTTTTAACCCTATGCAGTTTTGTGTTAACCACAAGCAGGACAAGAGAGGAAGAACACTATTGGTTTGGTTGGATCATTCATCAAGGGAAACATGGATGGTTGAGTTTTATTAGGGTGCATATCAAGTACAGTAATCATAGCAATCCCAGTTTTGCTCTAAAAATATATCGCATTGAAGAAATATTTTTGTTTGGTAATTGATTGTCATTATGTAATCAATACATTTGTTATTGGAAAAACAATGTGGGAATTCTGCTTTTGTTAGTGAATAAACTACAAAAAAGGGGAAAAGTGTGAAATGTTGCTGGTTTTCAAAGGCTTCTGCTACAGTCAAAAGGCATCAATCTTCTGAATGGAAGCACATGTAGTGAGTTACTGACCTCCTTAGCAATTAGTCGAGTACTCTTAATGTGTTGCATAGACTATGTTAGATGACTGGATGTTGGTGCAATTTCAAATCATAAACAGTTATATATTCATATGTATGTGTTGCGTTGCCTTTTGTAAGAACAACTTTGTTGCTCCTGGTTCTGGTAAGTGTTAAATTAACTCTTATGTTATGTAACTGATTTAGACAAATTCAGCAGCGTTGTTCACTTTCAGATGTTGGATCCATTTTGGACAAATTCATTAACTATGATGGAATATTTTGATCCTGACTCCAAAAAACACTTGTTCTGGATACGCTAGAGCTCTAGTTCATCAGTATAACATCCGGCAAACATTAAACAAAAACATTATTGTTGGGTAAAACAAGTGCAGAGTTTCTTCTCAGCTCAGCCACTGACAGAACTCAATGCAAACACTGAAGACAATGACAAACCCCGACAATGAAAGCTGTGTCACAATAAAATATATATCAGCATCACCGGTTGGCCTATAACAGCAGCAGCAATGGCAACTACAGCATTAATACAATTATCATAATGCTGCATGATACACACTTTGGTCCACAGGGACACTTTAGCTGAAGTGGGGCAGCAGCAACTCTGAGGAGTTTTCTTGTAAATAATCAAAAGTTATGTTTACATTCATTGCTACTCACCAAACTGCATTGTGTCTATCCTCGAGGTCTGGCAAATGTGTTAAATGTATTTCCTTCCTCATAAAACATTTGTTAACATCTTTTTGAAGTATACCAAATCCAGCAATTGCTTGCAGCCATGTTCACTAGCTTGAAATCTTCTTCCTTCCTGCCTTTATGGTGCTTTGCAGCATATATTGGTGTGTTACTGCCACCTGCTGATCAGTGGAATAGTGTGACACCACTGGTAGAGTGGTACATGGGCTGTGGTTGAAAGTTGTTTTTGCTCAGGAAGGTTCCTAACGGAGTGAAATGACCCGGAAGTATCTGAGTAGCAGCCAAGATAAGAGCTGTTTGAATTCTCTAAATGTGCTTCAATTCTTCCTTTATTATTTCCTTTAGCATAGGATACAATGGACCATCCTTTACCAAAGGAAAGGAGATAATGCCGTCCCACAATTTCTTGCTGCAGCAACTGTTAAAGAGACGCACCATTCTGCCGTTCATGAAAACAAACGATATGCCCATCTTGCATATTATTTTCATTCAGTCATAAACTAATTCATGTTTATAAATATGAGTTGACAGTGACAACAATTTAATTTCACCTTATTTTTAATTATTTATTTGTTTCAACATGTAAAACAAAACAAGAATAACAAATAAAATGAACAGTAAACATATAGCAAACTGTCCATAAACAAAAAATCGACATAAATAAATATTACATGTCTGAAAAGCAGTAGGAAGAAGTACAACATACACACGTGGCAAGTGAACGAGCCTGTCACTGAACGACCTATTTAAAAATGCACGGGGCAAGTGTGCACCTTTTGTAGTGCATCTTTGGAACATTGTAGTCCCATCATGGCAGCTCTAACGTCTGCCGCCGACGCATCATGATTCACCAGCGTAAGTGCAGTCGGATTCTTTTAACACCACAGTTGTCTTTTCTTCATGAATTCTCTCATCTTTCCTTGACCTCATGACGTTTTCAATCAGAGTCACAAGTCACGTGATTAACGACTGAGGTGAAAAATAAGTCAACGTTACTATCAGTTTCATGCTATTAACACTATGTCACTTACTCTGACGGTCGAATGAAGCCACGGGTGGGTTTGGAGTTAGTTGAAAGCCATGTATGTGTGGCCAGGCCCAACAGCCCATAGCAGGGCAGCACTTAGGTTGCATTCACACCAGATCAGGTGGTGTGGTGAAAACGCAAGTTTTTCCATTCATTTTCACTCGGGGTTAAAAAAAAAAAAGAAATATGAGATTTTGAGAATAAAGTCATAATATTATAAAGTAGTAATTTAAGTGTTATTTTTTTTTTCTTACCTTTATTCTCGTAATATTAAGATTTTTTTTCTTGTAAAGTTATGACTTTATCCCATACTATTACAAAGTATTTTTCTCCTCTGTTGTGCCATAAGATCATTTCTGTAATCATACTTTGATTTCAAGACAAAGATATTGTAGGGAAAACAGGATACAGAATATATACAACCAATATGAATGTTTCCTTGTTAAATAGATTTCTTTTTAAAAGCCATGGTCTTCACATACTTCCTTGCACAAGCACATTTGCAATAATGTTTGATTCCACACATTTCACACGTAGGTTTTGCTGCTTGTGACTTTTGACAGGAAATTACACATACGAGGTGGTGGCTACAGAGTTCGATTGCAGTTGCTGTCGTATTAACTTTAATTGTGGAGCTATTTATGGGGCTCAAAACCACCCTTCTCTGTTTACTCTTCAGTCAGCCTTGCCAAAAAGTTTTTCCCACCATCTTAAAGGTATCGTAACTACTTTATTACTTTATTAATCTTATCTCCAGGGTCTGTGTAACATCCGTTTATTCAATTATTGCATTTGATTCCGAAAGTGTTTTTATTTTTTTATTTTTTTAAAAAGGGTGACGGTGCTGCGCTTTAGGTAGGCCCACTGTTTTCTCCATCTTAAAATAGTCTAATAAACAAGATTATCAAGTCTCATTTATGTTATTTGGTTTTAATTCAACACTATGATCAACATCCATTCAGCGTCTATTCAGGTTCCATTTTTGAGAGACTCTCTCTCTCTCTCTCTCTCTCTCTACTGTGAGAGGGGGTCTGAGAGCAGTTTGGAGGGATGGGCTCAGTTTAGTTTCACTTTTGTGTTCACTTTTCAGTCAGCCTTGCCAAACAGTTTTTCCCACCATCTTAAAGGTATCGTAACTACTTATTACTTTATTAATCTTATCTCCAGGGTATGTTTAACATTGCATTTAATTCCGAAAGTGTTTTTATTTTTTTATTTTTTTAAAAAAGGGTGACGGTGCTGCGCTTTAGGTAGGCCCACTGTTTTCTCCATCTTAAAATAGTCTAATAAACAAGATTATCAAGTCTCATTTATGTTATTTGGTTTTAATTAAACACTATGATCAACATCTATTCAGCGTCTATTCCGTTTCTATTTCTGAGAGACTCTCTCTCTTTCTCTGTACTGTGCGAGGGGGTCAGAGAGCAGTTTGGAGAGATAGGCCCAGTTTAGTTTCACTTTTGTGTTTACTCTTCAGTCAGCCTTGCCAAACAGTTTTTCCCACCATCTTAAAGGTATCATCACTACTTATTACTTTATTAATCTTATCTCCAAGGTCTGTGTAACATCTGTTTATTCAATTATTGCATTTAATTCCGAAAGTGTTTTTATGTTTATTTTTTTTAAAAAGGGTGACAGTGCAGCGCTTTAGGTAGGCCCACTGTTTTCTCCATCTGAAAAGAGTCTAATAAACAAGATTATCAAGTCTCATTTATGTTATTTGGTTTTAATTAAACACTATGATCAACATCCATTCAGCGTCGGTAATATGGAGTAGAGCCTGTATTTGATTATTTTATTAGGAGTCAAATGTGACGTGTTACTGTTTTCTTCGTCTTTATATCGGTAGTCTTACAAACAAAGCAAAGAAACAATCGACTATTTTGTTGTTTCACTGAGTGAGAAAAAGCAGAAACTCGACCCGTGGCTGTCATTATGTTTCTCTATTTCAAGACCTTAAAATAATGAAAGCACTGACAGGTGCACGTACTCTCACATGCAGCAAGTTCTTCCATTAGAGGATCTGAAACCTGCAGATATTGAAGAAGAAGAAGAACAAGAATGGTACTTTCTATTTGTAAGGTTCAAGCCCCGAAGGGTCGGATTGACTGGAAATTTGACACGCATGTTCAGCTCCGTGTGATCTACAAAAACCCCTTGGACCACTAAAGTCCGCCTCAGTAGATTTTCCGCCATGTTGAATTTTTTGAAAAACACATTTTTGACATGTCCTCCTAAACCGTAGGTCCGATTGCTACAAAATTTTCTATGGATCATTATTGGACTAAGTTCATCAAAAGTTGCATAAGGCTTGTTGCAAGCTTGAACCTGCGAACTGCGGCTTGCGGCTGTAACTTCGCTCTATTTTTTTACACACACATTACACGCAGGCCTGAAATACACACATGCACAAACAGGACCTATATACATGCATTAATGGAGAGATGTCAGAGCGAGGGGGCTGCCCCTGACAGGCGC
>CAKALG010040246.1:0-18508 GCA_916700815.1 Helicolenus hilgendorfi | reverse complement strand
CCGACCCGTGAATCACGCAGCCGCCACGCGCTGTTCATGAGGGCGGTCTGGCCTGGGCGTTAGTCTGTTTACAGGTGTTGGAAAATACTACTGCATATGTGAAAAAGGTGTATAAAGCATTTTGTGTCTCTAGCGAGAGCTGTGTGAAGTCTGCATAGATTGCCTCAAGTGATGGCACCCGAGTCAGCGTCGGGTGGATCTGAAGACGACACCTTTGAAAAGAAATCTGAAGGTGTGGAGTTAGAAAGAACTGAGCTTACCATATTTCTGTAACAATTCAATTCATTTTATTTCATATAGTGTGAAATCATAACAGAAGTTATCTCGAGACGCCTTTCATATAGAGCAGGTCTAGACTGTACTCGTACTTGTCCTGTTATACACATTCAAACAGTCAAGACAGTTAAACATATACAATATAGCCTCAGGATTCAGATCCAAATAAGCAGTACTCTTATTTTGGTTTAGCAACAGTATAGACTGATTTATGAAATAATTCTTCCACCTGTTGCGTTTAAAATTGAGGGACTCTAAGTTGCCTGTTGGAGGGCAGAATTTGGTTTTCATTCCATTTAAAACATGATTATTATTATTTTAATGAACACTGCTATTTAGCCATCCAAAGACACAGGTGGAACATTTTAGTGACGAGGGATTTGTTTCTTGTCATAGAGTAACATTTTAAAACATGTTCCCTCTTATTTGTGAGACATTGAGAGCAACTGAAGGTCTCTGGTTGCTGTTTATTTTATTTTTTTTAGTAGTGCTAATTGGTGTGGGTTGGGAGATGAGCTGTGTTTTTCCATTTGTTTGAATATTACTTTAATTTGGAGGACGTTTTTGACAAAAACAAAAATCTGTCTCAAAATTGTGCATAAACCGTGCAAAATGAAAACAGGAATTTTAAAAGGGTGAATCCTTTTTTGGATAGATCCATCTGGGGAACAAGATGTGAAGTTATGGAATAAGGGCGTAACAATTTGGGATCTTATAAAGAACTTATACTGTAGTTATTGTTTAACTACTGGGTACCTATTCTGTTATTGCAGGGTATGTAAGACCTAGTGAGCAATTATCTGCACATTTGGGAGGAACTTGAGAAAATTTAAACTGCAGTAATTATTTAACTAGTGGGTACATATTCTTTAAATATTACAGGGTACAGTATGACCATAAAACTGAGCTGAATGTTCTCAGGGCAGCCGTCAATGAATGACTTTAATGTTTTGACATATGACTGCAAGGTTGCTCTTGCAGTACAGGGAGACACTGCAAAGTCGTCCCCCTCTGAGGCAATTCTCAACTGTGATCACAAGTAGAAAGACATATTTATAGTGTGCTGAATTTTAAAAAATACTGTTTGTACTGTTAGAGTAGTATGCATTAAACGTTTCTTTTAAAGGGAAGCAGATGATAAAATACAGTTATAGAGTATGGTAAATTGTTAAACGGTGACAAAAATAAAAACACGTGATATAAAAAACACATTTATGATTACATATTTCCAATTAATTGCACATACCTCTGCAATTATGCTAGATAGGGCCATGGTTGTTTTGGCAACCCTGTGGCTCTTTAAACATTCAGCGCACTCTTAACTGACCTGTTCTGGGGTTTTCACTGGAATGACATATTTTTTTTATTCTGTTTTAATCATTGGTACAACTATTAGGTATCTGCTCTTCAGCACTGTATTGTTGCTTGATTATTAGCAACAATACAGCGCTGATTATTAGCAGTATGGAGTCCATACACATTGACAGACTAACTGCTGTGTAGATTTGACACTAAGCACTCGTCTGAAATACATTTTCTGAGGCCACTTCAGGTCAGATGAACACACACATACACACACACAGAAAAAAAATGCCAACAAATATAGATTGAAGCAGAATATTTTGGTGGATAAAAAAAATTTAGTGAATTTCGGGAATTATAAATTTAGATTTTTGAACTGATGACAATTACAGAGACTGAGCGTCGCATCGCTCGAGTATGTTAGAGAGAGAGAGAGGCTTTAGGGAACCCCAACAGCCCGAAAAATGTCCGAGAGCCTGTTATTCCGAACAGAAGCCCATGGCTAATTATTATGCAAAATGATGCCCTCAGACCTTATGGCGAAGGCATGACCCGCCATACTCTGACTCTGGTTGACTTCCCCTGATATCTAACTCCTCATGTGTAGACCTAAGCAATCCAACCAAGAACGGGAACAGAGCTGAAAAAAGCTAAGCTTGCACCTGAGGAGCTGTATTGCTGGTAGAACACAATATAGACTTTGATGACTTCAACATTATGAACATGTGGTTCTACCGAAACCCAAGTGAGTACAGCGAGTGACATAGGGTGGGTGAATTCTCTCCGCCGATGGCAGGCTGAGCCACAACGCCATAAACCAGCGTCCAGTAATGAAGTCAGCTGGTGAGACAGTCGTCAGAGGCCAACATGACAATACACTATACCCCTGACATTTGTTCCAAAATAAAGACACAGGTAATTATTTTAAGTACCCCAAAATTGTAAAGGAATTTACAAGTTTTCAAAGCAAATATCCAAGTATAATATTTCAGTACAGTGACATTAAAATGTTTTTTTGCATTCCGAGTTAAAATGAAATGAGAGGTAATTTGTATTTCATGAGGTTGTACAGGGGTCATCCAGGCAACATCAAATTTCTATGTCCCACATAACCCCAACTGTGTGTGTATGTGTGTGTATCTTTGGAAGTGAAGTTGACAAAAGCAATACAGTAGCAGTGTAGTAGCTGTTGGATGGTGCTGTTAATGAGCTTCAAATTAAGCTTGTTTGAAGTTAAAAACATCTCTAGATGAAAGAGATGTGTAAAAGCATAATGCAAGTTTGAATGGAATCCAGGAGTAATGCATTTTATTTTAGAAATTCAAGCCTGAGAAAACTGCATTATTTCAAATAAGTTAGACATTTGATCAAGTTACCTTTTATAGAGAGAAATGTTTCAATAACTGGTTTGATGAGATATGTTTGACAGTATGTTTGATTACATATCTGTTGTGTGTGTTTTTTTTCATGTACACCAAATGGAATAGGCCACAACTGCAAGGATTTTGTCGTTTTAAAAAGAATAATTAGGTGGCATTTCACACAGCTGAGCAGGTCCTGTCACTGCACTTAATTTAACACCCAAACTACTGCTGTTTCAATTTTATGCTTTTTTACACAGACGCTTTTAGGACTGACAACAACAGAGTCCAATTTGAGGCAATCTTTACCTTTGTGAATCCAATTTTGTTCATGTTTTCAAGGCTTAGAAGAGAAAAACAGACACATCAGTTCTCCAGAATAAATATAACCTATGTAAACATCTGGCTTTATATTAGTCAAAGACTACTGTCATCATAAATTAACTCCTATACTGTATAATTCAAGAGGAGGGCTTTTTCTGAGATTTTTTTGAATCTGAAGACAATAGTTGGGATAATGGGAAACAATATGTCTTCTTAATTAGTTATTTTTCAGTTTGATCAGTATTATTTGTATTTGGAAGCTCGTTTAACAAATGTTGCTGTAGTCCACTGGAGAGAAAACAAGATATTTTTTTGTGTGTTTGAGGACTACAAATTATGTAGCCGTCGGAGACAAAGACGTAGCACTCACCAGGAACAATCAGTGTTGGCCTGGCCGATCTGCTCCAACAAATGGGCTTTTTGGTCTTTGTTAAGAGTGTCTGTCTGACATATAAAGCTCAGGAAAGACAGACAAGGTTAAAACAAGCTTGTTTTTCTATAGTGACGTCAGCAGCGCTTTTCTGAAAAGTTAAGAGATTTTCAACTAGAAGCACTTGGAAGACTTTTTTCTCAAGACGGCCGCATGCAACTTCATATACGCACTCTCCTCTTTGGGAATAATTGAAAAAAGACGCTGCCTTTCAGAAAAAAACAACAACTCAGTACGGACACATAGCCTGTTTCCCTTCCATGTGCTGTTGTATGGTAATGTAAGTGCACATGATTTAAAAGGATTTAATAGATGTACACAACACACTGTTCCAGCTGTATGGCCTTGTGTATTGTTGAATGTTATTTTTTTCACCTTGTTGTTTAATCTGCTGGCTCTGACCTAAACCGTTGCCCCTGGGAAATCATGGATTTCTTTCTACAGATTTAAGAAGAGTTGAGTAATACCAGGGTCTAGAAGAAAATTAAGTACTTTGATTTAACTGTTGTCTTTTTAATCACATGATTGATATTTGGTCTTTACGCTGGCTGAAAACCACACAGTCGTATGTGATTCTTGCATGAGGCAATGTTGAGGATCTATGTTAATGCACAAACTAAAAAAATACATTTAAAAAGTGCCTGGAAAGCCAACAGTTTGCTTTAGTGACGTGTACTTATACTGCAGTGTTTCCCATTCTTGGGCGGGCCGCCCAGGTATATCAACGGTGGCCAAAGTATATTTGGCGACCCATTTTAGTATATTCTTTTATTGTTATTTTTTTTAAGTGATGGCATCCACCATCAACTAACTACTGGACAATCTCCCCTCTCGCTCTACCCCTCCCGTACCAACTGGCCAAATTCCGGAATAGAATCAATCAGGAGTTCACGAATGGTTAGTATCATGAACACCTCTGCACAAATTTGTCCAAAACTAAAGCATTCAAGATAACTCTGATAAGTTAGTCTATATTCCTGACACAATGCTGTCAACTCTTCAAATACGTTATTAGCGAGCACGTAAGGAGCCAACGCCAAAAAAAAGCAAGAACGACACTGTTATTGCACGCAAAATTACTTGATTGCTTCAGCAACAAATAGAAAATAAATCTTTGGGAAACCCTGTGCTGTATATAAATGGAACATCTGCTGTGGTGATGCATCTGTGTAAAAACATTACTGTTAATTATAACAATGCTAAACTCACTTTTCCAAACTGAGTACAAAACTTAAGTTGCAATTAATGAGGGGCAGTCAGATGAGCATTAAAGACCTTAGTGGAATGTGTAAATGAATTCAAATTTGGCAAAACTTGCTATGATCCAACATAATTTTATGTAAATGTGCTCATTACACCACCTTCAAATATCCAAATCTGCCACAACAGAACATCCAGGCCAATATGAGCCATGAATAAAAGAGACATCATCTGCTAGCCCAAACTGTGATGTCCAGCTGTTATTGACCATGCACAATTCACTGCTACAACTGATAAAATAGGCCAGTGCGTCGACCAAAGAATGCATATTTTCAAATTGATTTACTTTACCACTAAAGGTATAAAAATATAAATATAAAAATGCTCAAGATATTAAACACAACCACACAGCTACACCAGTTGTTGCTATGATCAACAGCTGCCAAATGTTTGACTGCAGTCCATGCACACCTCCAGATGTCACACTTCCGAGCCCAGCCAGGTTATCCCCCTGGGGGAGAGACGGGACGGGGGAGGGGTGTAAGCTTGGGAAATATGGAAGCTCCAGGAACGAGCAGGAATCCTGTCACAGGGTGAAGAGATAATACTGGTGCCAGTACATTCACAGTATTCTCTACATGAAGTTAAACATACAGTCATTTCAGAATACAAGAACAGGTTCATCAAGCTAACTACACATCACAGTTCACAAAGCCCCAAACGCTGCTAAAAAACCCAACCTCCTGCCAGTTCTGTCATTTGCAAAAAGAAAGTCTAATGTTGAATTTTCTGGTGACATTGTCTCTGCTCAAATATCCACTGGCTTCCCCTGAAATGAATTCCCCTGATTACATACCACCACCATAATCTTTCCCTACCGCTCTGTTCACATTCCAAAGCTATCTCTATTCGCAGTAAGCTCCACCATCGATGTGCGACTGAGAACTGACATGGTCTGAATTCATTTATACGAGTTGCTTCCATGCCACCTGCTCACGTATGGGCCTAATTCATTGGGCTCTGCCTTCAGGGTTCCTATGCAGTATGGAAAAGTATGGAAAACTTGTGCCCCTAAAATCAAGAATTTCCAAAAAATAAATCGATCATACAAGCGGAATGTATTTCAGCCACAGAAAACACAGCCTGCAAAACAGCTCTGCCCCAAGTGCCTTATAACTGTACAAAATATGGATATCTATGACCAAATTAGTGTTATAGAAAATATGGTAATATCTTTGAATCACAAATAAACAAATGCTAAGCTAGTCTGAACATTTATGAGTTAAGCAGTGATGTCAACGGACTATCTTTCCTACATAAGAAAATCATACCTTTATGGCTGCGTTCATTATCATTTCCATGGACACAGTGAATAAACAAGGTTGCACAGTTCAAGGTTCTTCAACTCATTTATATTTCTTATTTATAAAAGAGTAAAAAATATTAAAAAAAATATATGATTTATTCAATATGTTAAGGCTGCAGTGGGTAGAAATGGAGAAAATATGATTTAAAAAAGTTATTTTTATAAAACGGTCACTATATCCTGACAGTAGTGCATGAGACAGGTAACCTGAAAAAAATCATGTGCCTCTGTGTCATCTGATGCTCCTAACGGCATCTGCAGAATTTCACACAAAACAACCAGTCACATCTGATCTGGAGTCTGCTGTCCAACTATGAGGGGCAGCTGTCAATCACTCGCAAACTCCGACCAAACGGTCAAACTAGGCAGCGCTGATCAAATATGAATCAATATTCTGTTACTGTAGTGTACTGTACTGTAATGCCTATTTCGCTCCTCAAATGTTTTCAGAATCATCTTGTAGTGCACAGTTAAGCTGTAAAATTAGGAAGTTTGTGACCCGGCAGCCATGTTGAGATCAGTTGAGAAAATACCAAGCACCGCTCACATGACCGGAGCACAGCCAATCTCTCTGTCTGAAATGACCTGTGATTGATCAAAGTCTCCCTAAATTTTTTTAAAGCCTGAAAACAGAGCCATGAGGAGGTGCAGAATTCTAGTTTTAGCATGCCCTCAGACTCCTTAGCTGGCCACTTTTTCCCACTGGATGGCTATTTACATATCCTTGTGGATAGCCTTGTTCATCACGGTGGAGTATAGAATTTTGCAACGCCTCTTGTTGGAGGTATTTGTCATGTTTCCTCTCTCTTAAATTTTCCTTGATTCCTTCTTACTCATTACACGGCTTGAGTGTTTTTAGGGTGTGGCAGGGTTGGTATAGCTTACATAGGGGAGTGTGAAGATGGGTGTTGCGTGTGGGTGGGCCGGTTTGGACTAAAGTGCCAGGGCTGTTTTTTGTCCTAGTCCAGCCTGTCTTTGGGCAGAGTGTTTGACAGTGGAACGTCATCCAACTTTCTGCGTAGGAGTGTGAACTGAACAGCCACAAAGGGTGAAATGAAGTTTTCCAAGGGCTAGCTCGGAAATCCTAAATAAAAAGCCTGGTTGGCTAAGGATTCCAAATGGGAAAAGAAAACTAGATGAAAACGTTGTGTAAAATCGTTTGCGTCTCCAACATAGGGGATAGGGAAAACACTGTTGTCTTGTCAAAGCAGATGTCAAACGTGGTCTGAAAAATCTACCGAGAAGTCTGGAGGGTCCGGAAAAGTATGGAATTTCTTTTTTACATTCAATATCTAATAAAGTCCTTAACGCCTACATTTTTTAATTGATTTCATAGACAATTAGCACCTACTGTCCTGTCTGTTCTCAAATTAGACATGTGGACTATTAAAGCCACCATGTCAGGAAAATGGCTCGGCCCAACATTGGCCTAAATCCTGATTGCCAGATTGCTGGACTCAACCCAGACTCATGATGAGTGATGTGCCAGTATCGGCTCAAGTACACTGGTCCCGTTCCAAGGGCCAAATTTGTCCTGTGTGCCACTAACTGGAGCTGGCTGTCAGCCCAAATTGCCCCAAGTCCACACTGCCAAAAACTAGCCTAATCTTGCCTGGCAATCGAATACCGATTCATATTTGGACCCCAATTGTGCTCCCAAACAAGAGACATCGGTTTCTTGTGAAGGAATGTAAGAATAAAGTCATGATCAATGATCAATCAGTTGCACACCAGATACAGTCCGTGCCAAAACTAGCATCGGAGAGGGTATTTGGGGTATTTGATGTAGGTTTTGAGGTGAATGTCATATGAACTATAGCCAAAGATTTAATGTTAAAGCTGCTAGAATCTTCAAGATCATTGAATTGGTTCGGGATGCAACATTGGTATCAGCCGATATTCGCCTTGTTGACTGCTAACGGCCTATCGGCAAATAAGATGGCATTCAAAGATTTTCATCTGTTGTATTGCATCAATTTGGAGCCGGCTAAATTTTGTGTTGGTTATTATGAGAAAAAGCCACTGGCCCAAAACATACTTGGGTGGCCTACCCAAGTAAAGTCTAAGTTTGGGAAACACTGCTATGTTTCTAATCCCTTTTGCAATTAATTTATATTTCACAAAACAGATATTTTTGCTAGGCTATGCAAGTACTGAAACAATGTTCTTGTTGAGTAGGTAGTTTATAAAAAAAAAAACATAATCTTTTTTTTCATGTGAAACTAGATTATGTTAAGTGTTGTTTCATAAATCTGTGCTCATTCAAAGACTGTGTAATGAAATGCTGATTGATTTTAAAACAGTTAAGTTATTTTTTTTATGATGGAGATTTCGTCGTTTCCCTGGCACAAAGGGGGAATACATATTAACGAAAGCAATATAAACAACAAAATTGGTATCAGCTATTGGCCAAATTGTTATATTAAACATTGGTATCAGGATCAGCCCAGAATTTCACAATCAGTGCATACATGTAGTTTTGGTTTAATGGCCCACAACTTTACTGTGTTGGTTCACTCTTGCTGCTCATATCAACCTTGTTTCCAAACATAGCATGTAGCTGTTTTCAGCTAAATAGCGCCGATGTACACAACCTGTCCAGAATCCTGGAGTTGGTGGAGACCAAACAGAGCTAAAAGGAGAGTCAATATTGACCATCATCACATGAACAGAAGCAGAATTCAACATGAATGATAATACTGCTTTCTGTCTGCTGGTTGTCTAATTAGGTAACTATTTTCTCATTTCCATAATCTTCACTTTAGATATAGATGTGGCCACTGAGTGGTCCAAAAAACTTGTCAGGCTAAAAGTGTTGTTCAAAAGGCAAATGGTATAAGAACAATAAAGTGCAAAACTTTTTTTCTTAGTAGACAAAGTTGATGACTGTTCGCACATCAGCCGGGTCTCCCTGCTCACTCAGCTCTGCAGGAAACAAATGGACCTTCAGTGATTTCCTGATATTGTCCCTCGCAGCTGCCTTGTCCGTTACATTGGGAGTCATTTTATTTGCTTAAAACAATGAACAGCATAATTAAATGCTGATTGGGAGAAGATTCATGATGATGCAGATAATTGTTAGGAACACTAAATATTCGCTCTGTCTGGGTTGTTGTTGCCCCGATCAGGCTCCACCGGGGGAATAATTGAAGAAGGGGACTAGATATTGAATTTTTAATTTGCTACGCCCTTAGAGTAGAGTGACCTGCTATGCATTGGGAGTTATTGGGAGTAATTTCAGACCCATTAAGAATTCTTCTGGTATGTTAATGGAGGTTGATGAAGTGACCAGGAATCCATAGTCATTTAGCAGAAGCGGGAAGGGGACAAAAAGTGAGGAAGAGCAACAGAAATATTCAATGAGAGTTTCTTCACTGAGCCTCAATGGGGCTTTGCTATTGGAAAGATAAATATGTGACAACAGTGAGCAGGTTATGAATCAGAAATATTCCAAAATGATCTCAATAAGTGTTCTGTCTATTCCCATAAGTGCAGGGAAAGTGAAAGCGAAGGAGCTTCAAAGCCTCGGCTCTGTTTAGCAGTCTGCAGGTAACCAGGCTTACAAATTATTGCAGCAAACTACCCTTTCTCAAGTGTTGTCTCCCTCCCAATGCAACTAAAACAGCTCAGGAAGTTTTATGTTTATCTTAGCTGTTCATCTTGATATGTGTCCCCTGGTGCTTTGAAGTGGGTGCTAACCTCCTGAAAGCTGCAGCCTATTCTCATCTTAATGAACAAATCACCTGGTAAAATATGTGAGGCACCCTATTGATGAAATGGAAATGGGAATGCTGACCCAGCACCATCGCTCAAGCACTGACATAAATTACCAATTGGGGCTTTGTTTCTTTCTTATCAGTACAGCCACAGTGATAACTCACAAGACTGATTAGTTTTCATTTAGCTATTTTTGTTGTTGTTGAAATATTCCTTACATCAATGTATTTCACAGATTTTTAAGGTGGTGTATTTACGGGAACGTGATCCAAAGGAAGGATTAATCAATGACAGAATGTACGGTTAAAGTTGGGGTAGGCAGTATATTCTTGACAACTTGGGGCAAAAAATTCCATTATATGAGCCCAATTGTATTCAACAAGTAGGTTTTAAGGGGTTAACTATAAGGCTAAAATAATATTAAATTAGGGGAACTTGGGTTCCTAGTACCATCTTGCATCTTAACAATACAATACAATAGGTGTTATTTGGCCCGTGACCAACCATTGAGTTCCAGTTTTGGCCATCCAAGGGAAAAAGTTTGGGTACCCCTGTTCCAAGGCCTAAAAACAGAGCCATGAGGAGGTGCAGAAGTCCAGTTTTCTCTCAGACCACTTGAATTACAATATGCAGAAATGTTATTATGGAATTTTTGCCCCATGACACAAAAAGATACTGCCTACCCCAGCTTAAAGGTGTCCAGGAGAATCTTGACATTACACAGTTTATGTGACATCACCAATTTGTGTAAGAGATTTTAGAGCAAATAAAAAAACAATGAAAACAATACAATAGTGTGAAAGGGGTTGCTCGTAATCGTCGTGATGAACCTACAGATAATTATCAGTTCTGCATCTCGGCTTTATAGTGAGTTTCAGCTCATTGTTTAGCCGTCCGTCTACTGTTCTGGTTCATTCTCGCTGCTCTCGTAACCTTGTTTTCAGATGCAAAAGCTCTATAAATCCCCACTGTACACTACCTGCTCAGACAGACACAATTAGTGACTAGCTAGTGAAAATAGTGGGGCATATAGCAGCTAAAGACCCAGATAGGTCCCTCAGGAGTTGGTAGAGACCAAAAACAGAGCTAAAATAGAGAGAATATTGGACCAGTGTTGCCAGATTGGGATTTTGATATTGACAGGGCGCTATGCTTGGTAGGCTAAGCTCCACACGCAATGAATAATAACTGCTGATTATTTTTTCCTATCCAATCATTATTCTGTCATAGCCCTGAGTGAGCGGTGACACACATAATATCCCTGCTGCTGCTGAGGTGAATGTCCTATCAGGATGAAATGGCCGCATTGTGTAATTCTGTAATTTCAAACTAAATGTAGATTTACTCACTATGATAGATACGCTTACAGCTCCATACAGAGCTTGTATTTACATTACAGGAACATTTATAGGATAGCTTTATCTGGGCTATTACAGGATAAAATATAGATTATTAAAAAACGACTGAAGACATTACTATTAGTTGGTCACACAATGTCAAAGTGGAGTTTGATATTTTCAGAGATATTGTATAAATTAGTGTAAATAATGCAAATATGTGAGTAAGAGTAAGACTTAGCCACAGTTTTTTTATTAGGCGTTTGGGAGAAGCACTTCTATAAAACCATCTGTTTAAGAGCTTTGTCTATGCATTCATTCATTTATTCATGCACAACAGTTTTAGCAATCCTCAGTCATTAGTGCAAGATGTTACACAGTACATGTACGTGTTTTGGATAAATGATTCCTCCTAAAACGATGAGATTATCATAAAGGGAATCACCAAGTGGATATTAAGTGGATAAAGACTGAAAGCAGGGGAAAGTAGCCTGGCTCTGTCCAAAGTTTAAAAAGTCAGCCTGCCATTAACTCTAGATTTTGTTAATTAACATGTTGTATGTAATTGTTTAATCCATATACAAACAGAAGAGTACAAAATACAATGTATGGGTTTTGGGGGAGAAAATCTCACTTTTATAATATGGGACCTTTAAGATTTTTAACCGACTAACACAATTGGTTAAATGGTTAAAATAAACATTAAAGATGAAATAAAAAGCTTGGCAAAACTCAGCGGTGCAGCTTGTCACTTAAAGGAGAATACCTGGTCCACCTTAAAAGTCCACCTTAAGAGAGTCTGAGCCAGTGTTGGTGCTAACGCCGGGGCTAACCGCCTTCACTTTAATCAGCAGGCGGGTGATCTTGGCTCGGGTCTTGAGGAGTTGTTGAAGCATTTATTCACCGACAAATAAACTGTATGCACACTGCGCTGCTACGTTCACAGCTATAACGCCACAGACAACCCCACACTCACACGGTCTGTCGGACACTCGCTAACGTTAGGCCGGGTTGACAAGAGTACACCGTCGTCACACACGCATGCTCTGTCTCTTGACCACACACTTGCTAAAGTTGTGCCATGCTGACAGAGAACGCCAAGCAGACAAACAGCTGACGACCTCGCAGCTAAACTAAATGATGGAGACTTACTGGGACAATACACGCAGCGTCACGGCTGCTAGAGTAACTCTCCCGGACGGGTGAACTTGGGACTCAGTTGTCTGTTTTACTCATACAGTGCAGCTGGTGATAAATGATGGATTTAACCTGTTTGTGCATCGGCTTTTCGTTGCAGCTCGGCGGCTTGTTAGGCACTTAAAAATAGCAACGCTGCATGAAACGCACTAATTTTGTTGGTTAACGGTTAATAATCAGCTAACGAGGGTCGGTTATCGGTTAGAAAAATTTCAAAATTAGCATCCGTACGCCAAACAGTAGGAATGATCCTTTGGGGACCATGAATATCCACACCTATTTCCATAGCAGTTTTTCTTGTAGTGAGATATCTTGCTTCAGTTAAATGGATGGGCCGAAAAAAGAGTTCAATGGTTACAGAGAGTTTTATTGGCTGATTTTGGCCGACCCATTCAAGCAGCACTTTCATCTGAGGAGCAGTTTCATCTGCAAGACCTTTTTGGTAATTAATTCAACTGCCTACTAAGCTCCTGTGAGACACATTTTGTTCCAAGTCAGACTGAAAATCAAGCTTAATTGACCTTTAAACTGATATTTAATCTTTGCCAGATTGCAGCATAGGCGTGAGGAGCTCTAACCCTGTTGCTCGCTGTCAGTTTGAGTCGCCATAAATAACCAACACAGACTATGAAAACTGGCATCCCCTCTAAATCACGTGCTTTAGACAATTGTTTGTGGCTCGCTCTATACAGCCAGCTGTATAAAAGCCAATCTCACTGTGGGCCTCCCAGTATTTGGGTGGAAACAAATCTCATTGCCAATGGATTTCATGATGAAATGTAAATTAAAGCCCCTGTTCACAGTGAAGCATCCCGGGTCTGGTCTGAGGCTGCCCTGGAGAGTTTTCTGTACTTTTCATCGAAGACTTCAAGAATTTATAGTTGAAATATCAAATACAGCTCAAAAAAGAGAAAAAATAAAAATCTTCTCATTGGCAACCAAATCGCAGCATCCGTCCTGTCAGCAAGGCACAAGGCATCAAGGACAAGCACCAATTTCCCAGGGAGTGAAGGAATACACCAGGTTGCCTTTTTATATGCAATTCCAGATGTCTCATTAGGGCTTGATGTCTTTCATCATTATTCTTTCATGTAATTCTGTAGCACACAGCATCTGCACTCCTCTCACAGTGTTTGTTATTTATGTAAATCATTTTCATCAAAAAGCAAATAAACATCCTTTGGAAAAAAAAAGAAGAAAAAAATGAAATTGAAAATCACAAAGTGAACAGACAAGATTGGCCCAATCCTAAGGAGTTCATAACTTACACAATCAAAAATGGAAACACCAGCTGTCTTTTTCCATTTACTGACTCAACCAGGTGTCTCCCACAGATTTCCATTTTAAGATACCACATTCGCCGGCTCCTAGAATCGGCATTTGTTCAGTTTCATTTGTTTTCTTTCAGTCATCTTTTAAACTTATCAACAAAAAAAGTCCACTTGACTCAATGGAGTTCCATTCTAAATGACTCCCCATGGAAATAACCTCTTCCAAACCTTGAGTTCCCGTGCATAGATACACATCACTTCATTTTCAGATCGGGGGCATTAAAAGCTGACATTTACTGGGTTACGTAAAGCCTCAAGATAGGATGAAAGAAAGTAACAAACAGTTTAACCATTTTCTCAAACAAGCATGACCTGACATGCATTTAATTAATCTGACAACATCAAAGTGTAAACAATGACAGGAATCAACACTGCATGATTCTGCAGGTCAAATTGTTTCTCAGTGTCACTGCTATCCTGAGAATTAAAGGGGATATATCGTGCTCATTTCCAGGTTCATACTTGTATGTTTCTACTAGCACATTTACATGTTTTAATGTAAAAAAAAAAAAAAACATTATTTTTCTTATACTGTCTGTCTGAATAAACATATTCAGCCTCTATTTGAAACACTCCGTTTTAGGCGCCTGTCTCTTTAAGCCCACCCTCCAGCAAAAAGCCCAGTCTGCTCTGATTGGCTTGCGAGAAAAACAGGGTCCACCTTTGCAAAGGTAGTTTTCAATCTGTGGGCGATATAATCTAATGAGTTTGCGTTTCTCACAGTTCAAGTTTCCAGGTGGCCATAAAGTTGTTAGTTGTTTTTGTTCTAACAGTTATGATTTTTTTATTTTATGTATTTATTTATTTTTATTTAGTGAAGCAAGACAAACAGGTGAAATATGACAATACAAACAGAAACACTCAAAAGTGAAAAATAAATAAATAAAATACATCGGGTGACTTGACAGAATTAACGGGACATGGCAATTCTAACAAAATGAACAGTTATGATAATTGTTGTCACTAAAGTAATTGTTGAGATATTTGTGAGAACATAGGGATAATGCTAACAGTAAGTTAGCATAGTTAGTTGTAAACAACCCCCCAGTTAGCCAAACCTATTTTTGAAGAGAATGAAGGCAAAGTGTTTCTTGAATTATGCATTGTAAACATCCATCACGGCTTACAAATCAACTTCCTTCTTTAACTTTTAATATGAAATTTCTTCCACTAAAGAAATATTGCACCAAAAGATCCACACAGCAATGTTAAAATGTTTTGGACAAGCACAGTGTTAAACATCATTGAACTGTGTGTCTCTCACATATTGCTATGCAGAGAATGCACTGGTGGGTGTAACCTTATTTCAAGGTTTTTCACTTTGTAGAGGTGTGCACTCCCGAAGAAGACAGATACTACTTCTACGTGATTGTTGTTGCATCTAAAAATCAAAGTTTATGGGGGAAAAAATGAAACTCAAGGCACGTCTTGACATCTGTGTTTACCTATTAGAGTATCTGTTACAGTGTATTTCACATTAGAAATCAACCGCACTGTCTCGAGCACGTCGATAACACAGAGTAGAGCCACGGCCAAAATTTGAATCGTTCTGATAAAATAAAAGGATTTCAAAATAAATGGCTAATGCATCTGAATCCAAGCAACAAGGTGCAAGGATGAAACGCAAGTAACAGTGTAAAGAGTTGAAAGTTCTGCATACAAAGTGACACAATAGCTTCAGACAGTCTCCATATGGGCCTTTGGAGCGGGTAAAATTGAAAATGAAAGCACAGATGCTGTCGCAATACATCGGGGATCACAATTCAACAAAGAGTCTTAGAACTGTCAGGATGTGGCAACAGGACTCTGACTAGTGTTGTTGAGGAGAGGCGCCTTCTGACAGCTTCACTCGGTGCATCATCCCAGTGTGAATGGGAGCCAAATTATCATATTTCATATGTCAGTCAAAAATAAAAAAAGATGACTGTTATCCGCTGGCTAAAGCAACAGAGTGAAGTGTTTTTCACTTTCAGATAGATAATCTGCTTTATGAAGTACTTTTTGATTAAAGACTTTTAATAAGTTTCAATCCATTTAGCCTTCTTAAAAGTAATCAAACTTAGCCTCAGTATCCCTTATACTTATCTTTTAATGGGTAATTTTAATAGGTAGTGCTAATCCAAATATCTAAATTATTATCAAGATAAAGCAATCATATTGATGTTCGACTCTCTGCATCTGATATATCTGCCTCATCTATCTCTGCAGCCATGCTGAACCATCCACTGTAATTGGCCTCTGTGACCTTCTATTCACAACACAGGCTCCTGATTTAAGGCTTTGCCAGTTGGATGAAACTAATTATTTGAAACAAAACATGTTGTTTTACGACATCTTAAGCTTAGTGGTATTTACTACCTTGTAGATACTGCATTGTGAGCTTGGTGTCATATTTATACATTTACTGCACAGTTTATGAGAATTGACTGTGTAGCTTAGTGCAGCGATTTGACATTTTTGTGGAATGTCAAATCTGGGTCGCCTCAAAACGAGAGGTTTCCGGGTTCAAACCCGCCTCCGGCCCTTCTGTGTGGAGTTAGCTTGGGTTTTCTCCGGGTACTCGTCCGAAGACATGCAGGTTAGGTTAATTGTTGACTTTAAATGTAAGCGTCCTGCAGCCCTGTGATAGTCTGGCGACCTGTCCAGGGTACATGCCACCTTTGCCCAATGTCAGCTGGGATTAGCTCCAGCCCGACCCTGAATAGTATAAGCAGTTCCAGATAATGAATAGATAGATGGATGGATAGATGGAATGTCAAATCTAGCAGGGTAACAGCTAATGGGATTCATCAGTTATACTGATTGAAATTTAAAAAGCAGAGGACGACCATGCAAAATAGTCACTGCCTGAGGCTTGAGGGACACACATTACAATTGTTGGACTGATTATATTATATTTCCGATTTGGCCATTATGACTGACTGCTCCATATTGGACTGAATCCGTTATGACTACTGGGTTAGTTGGTGTTGACACTTAGGAGATTGTAAATGTTACTACAAGGATATTTTAACTGGTTATGAAACAGTTTCAATTTAATACCGATGCCTCTATATGATCTTCACAAGGAAGACCATCAGCGAGAAGATTGGTTATTTCTATATAGTTATTCTTATTAATGCCTGTCCGATTCTCTGCGATATCGGATGAAACAATTTACGGCACACCAGTTCACCAGAAGCTCCTTCAGCTCAGACTCCAGCGACCAGCCCACCATGAACAGACGGCCCGGCATGCAGTGGCTCCTTCTTCCTAGAGCGTCATAGTTTGAGGTGTAGGGCCACTGACCAAGCAGCGGTATTTGACAAGTTGGGAGTGAAAATGTATTTGGTCACCGCTGTCAACAATTACGGAACATTACAGTGTAATATAGTGTAATGAAGTGGACACAGGGTGTGTGAACGTTGTGTTTTTGTATTTCTTTCTCAATGATGAGACAAAAAAGGTTCGGTGTTGGTAGTCATTATGTGTGGGCAGTACTGCTTTAGTCAACCACTCGCAACAAATCTGTGAGCTGTACACCGAGTAAGTGTTATCCTTGATGCTTTGAAGCTAGACTTAAGCGACAATCATGATGATAGCATTTTTCTTTTTTCTTTTATTTTTCTTTGGCACAGTTTAGCTCAATACAGAACAAAAATAAATATTCTGGCTTTGAATTAATGACAAATAGCCCTAGGCTTGCAGTTCCAACTGATCAAAAATGCCGGCCTCTCTAACAGCTCTGACATGAGGTAGGTGATGCATATTTATGATTCCCATCTGCGAGTATAAAATCATAAATAAATAAAATATATATTTTTATTTTCAAAGAGCGAGTTTATTCATACATGTTGCATGGAGATCTTAACGGTTTAGTGGGATACAGAGATCACTCTCAATGCTTATTGTCTTTGTCCAAGTGTTGTGAATAATGATTAGTTAATTGCTTGAATACATAAGGGAGGAAATTGTAATTTGTTGGGCAGCGGATCATTGCTCATATGTTATTCATATGGTAACTGATGCAGAGGGAGGCAACAGTTCCTCTCTGTGAGGCCCGGCTTAGTTAATTGGTTATGAAGCCTGTTTTCTTATTACAGCGTTACAAAGGTCGAAGGTGTCCCTGTAGTCTGCCTTACTGGATATGTGTTGGTGGAGCTCCTGAATGAGCAAAGAGCTTTTGATCTCACTAAGTGCCTCAGTTTATGTAATGTGCTCTGCTCTCCAAATGTGATTTGGTGATAGATTCTGTAAACTGATTATTATTTTTACAGAAGTGCAATATGCATGAGGCCACCCGAATGGCTTCTACTCTCGAACCCATCCGGTGCCAAACAACACACATGCTCTTCCACTTTTGGTTTGGAGTTTCAGAGTTAATAATGCGCCTACCTACTTAGTCATTTTGTTAATTATGCCACCCTGCACAGGTGGGGAATTTGCATTCCTCTAAATAATAAGAAGGTAGGGAATTAGTCCTTACCCCAAGTGAAGGAGTTCACATACCTCAAGGGTCTTGTTCTCGAGTGAGGGGACTACGGAACGTAAGAGTGACTGGAGAATCAGAGCAGCGGTGGCGGGTTTGCATCCGTTTTACCGCACCGCTCGGACGAAAAGAGAGCTGAGCTGGAACGCAAAGCTCTCGATCTACCGGTCAATCTTCGTTCCTAGTCTCACCTATGGTC
>CAKALG010040245.1:0-10246 GCA_916700815.1 Helicolenus hilgendorfi | reverse complement strand
GGGGATGGAGAGGAGGGGGGTGTGTGTGTGAAGTTAGACCCCCTCATTCAGAAGCCCTCCCCTGGGACAACGGCAGGCACAAGACTCCTATTAGGACTGAGCACAGTAGCCCCCCAGGAGCAACAAAAGACACCTCCTAATGCTCCCTGTTCTAGCTCAGTGAACACACACACACATGGAAACATGCAACTACGGAAACACACG
The DNA here is from genome assembly GCA_916700815.1 of Helicolenus hilgendorfi. Taxonomy (NCBI): domain Eukaryota; kingdom Metazoa; phylum Chordata; class Actinopteri; order Perciformes; family Sebastidae; genus Helicolenus; species Helicolenus hilgendorfi. The sequence continues at coordinate 10,042 of CAKALG010040245.1, read as the reverse complement.
ACACACACAAGCTCCAAACTGACTGTCTTCAGCAAACAGACTCATTGTTTTTAGTGTGTGGGGTTATATGTGTTTGTATTATGAGGGGGACGTCCGCGGGACATCTCCAGCAGGACGGGGACGGAGGATGAAAAGAGCGAGCGTGCAGTGAAGTGCAATAAGGTGGACAGCTGGACAGCAGGAAGCATGCTGGGGTCTCACCGCTTGTGTTTGTGTGCATCCACACATACATGCAAGACGTTAACGTCACAGGACAACGTTCTGCTGCTCGGTTTCCGAAAGTTAAATCCAAACTTTTTAAAAAAAAATTTTTTACATATTTTGTAGACAAGACCAGACCAAAGTATGTTTTTGATTGATTTGTTAGCCCTGTTTTTAGTGCTGCTACTGTGCTGCTGCTTTAGACTTTTGACAGGCTTCAGTCAGATTATGAATGAATATATGAATTCAGTATTTTTTGTACTGTATTTAAAGGAAACACCACTGCTAGATGAAAATTTAAGACAACAGTTAATAGTATTTCAAAACTATCTTGTAGGGCTGCAACTAACATTTATTTTCATTGTCAGTTAATCTGTCAATTATTTTCTCAGTTAATTGATTAGTTGTTTGGTCTATAAAATGTTAGAAAATGGTGAAAACTGTCGATCAGTGTTTCCTAAAGTCCAAGATGACGTCCTCAAATGTCTTGTTTTGTCCACAACTCAAATATATTCAGCTTACAGTCATAGAGGAGTAAAGAAGCCAGAAAATATTCACATTTAAGAAACTGGAATTTTGACTTTTTTTAATTTAAAAATTACTTAAACCGATTACAACTAATTACAACTAATCGATTACTTGTTGCAGCTCTACTATCATGCACACTTATGGTCCAATTCATGTCATGCCTGTAAAAGTGCAGAGAAAGTCTCTATACTAAAACAACAAGGATAAAACTAAAATAAGCATTTATTTTTGCCATTTGGAAGCTGAGCACAGTTTTTTAACTCGTACCAGGCAGAAGTAGCAGTTATGATTTTGTTATTATGAAGCTCTGAAATGGAAATTCTCTTCATTGTTGTTTATATCATGGTAATTAATATAGATTTGACATTTATTTGGCTCTGCTTAATCTTCACCAAGTTGACAGGCATCATTCACACACACAGAATTGAGCTACAACTTAACGGTGTGTTAGTATACCCAAGTGTGTCTGGCATTCAATTTGGCAGTGACCCTCTTGAGAGATTATTGTTTCAGAAATGGCTGAAGCCCCCCGAGGCGAAGGTTTCAGGAGGGACGCAGCTCAGAGGTGACTGATGGAAAACGGAAGGAAGAGAATAAACACTTGAGAGGCAAAACCCATACAGATGTAACAATGATCATTTCTTGATTTGCAGGCTGACCATATGTCACTGAATATGGTGATTATGTGCTATATATTCCTTCAATCATTTGATGAGTTATTTCACTGGTTAACACTGGTTAACATGATCTTAAATTGAATAACCCGAAGACAAAACGTACACCTATTATCAACTTGCACTGGTCATCAAGTCACTGTACTGTAAACTAATGTTACCAAGGAAATCTGCAAAACTGTAAAACTGCAAAACTGTGCATAACAGAAACCTGGTCGGCCTACAGGAGCTATGATTTTATCATCAGTTTGGGTCTTTTACTATCTACTATTGCTCAATAAAATAAGCACAGCCAACCCAACATACAAACTCTTCAGCAACATACAATACAAAACAACAAAAGAGTACAAGTTTACCCTGTAACAGAAACTAAAGCAGTTCAGTTCATATCATGTGACAGCAAACATCACTATAAGACAGACAAATTACTGGTTGTTCACTTAGTTTGTTCATCTCTGCAGACAGCAACAACAAAACCTGCAGCGAAAGGATTATAATTTAAACTGCATGACTGCTGATCTTCTGTTGTGTTTGTTGTCTCACTTGATGGAGCAAAAATCTCAGGCTGTTATTATATACCGTTTGTAGCTATACCTACGAAAAGTAATTGTAAACGAGGAAGTATAAAGATTTTAACCCAAACCACGATCTTTTCCTAAACGTAGCAAAGTAGTTTTGTTGCCTAAACCTGTTGCTGGACATTCGTCAGGTGTCGCTGGACATTCGTAGGAAAACACACGAAAAATGAGGAATATTTTTCTTAATGTATCATACAAACCACTGTATGAGAATACTGTTCTACATTAACACCTGCTACAAGTGACCTACGACAAAACATACTGTATAAACACTGAGATGTAGTTACAAAGACTCAGGTTTGACCTCTAAGATCGCGTTTCTCTCTAGTGAGACATCGCCACTAATATTTTTCTGCATGATCTGTGCAAAACACACACACACACTTTGTCGACAGCTACACTAGTTGTACATTTAAACGAGAATTTAGAATTGTAACTTAATTGTTAATGTGACATTTTATGAGGAAAAACACAGATTGACACTAATGCACAGCAATGAAACCAGAACAGGAACCAGGTCCAATTCTCCACGGGTCATCTTGCAGTATGGAGACTTTCGCCCAGGAGACTGGCGTTCGTACCCCTTGTGAAACCAGAAGTCAACATTGATTTATTTGTCACGTAACTTCCGTAATTAAGTTATGCCACTTCTGGAGTTATTTTAACTCAAACCATGGTCTTTTACTAAACCTAACCAAGTAGTTTTTTTGCCGAATCTAACCAAGTTGCTACCTATGAAGATGGAAGTTTATTTTGAAAAGACTGTATGCATGTAACAAGCAGAAATTGACACGTGCATCACGTGTTCCTGGACATTCATAGGGAAACGCATATGAATAGTTGATATGTCAAACAATGGCATTGAGTTGCTGTAACAATGCATTGCAGACACATTCTCTGCACTAACATCCAAATCTATATGATATCCCATAGACAGGTAGTAAAGTGTCACTTTTTGTCATTATATGACAATTTGATATACTGCAAACAAAATCACCTACGGCATGTGTTTAATTTACTATCAAGTCCTGAAATCTATTCTTCCCTCCAAAAATATGCAAAATGTTTAATGGTGTATATCTTATGTCTGAGATTATTTGTCTATAATAAAATGTTGTCATTAGTGCATTCTTTGACAAGAACATGATCCCTCACTGGTTTCCAAATCATGAACACAGGTTATTGTGTTTGCTGGAATGCATGACTGGCCTGGAAGTACTTCTACAGGGAATTGAGGTGATCATTTTGCCCCCATGCCACCCATGTTCTTGACATTGTACATTACTTTTGACACTTTACATGCAAAATAATAAAAACACCTGTCCTAATTATGCAGATGACACCCACATTTATCTCTCACCCAGTGGCAATGCTCGTTTAGACTCAGCAACTTGTGTATTCAACAAATCAATAATGAGATGATACAGATACAGACAAACTGTGATCATTCCAAACATCATATGCTCTCTAGCAGCAGTCTGATAAACGTCCCCAGACTCCAAACTAAACATGGAGAAGCACCACTTAGTTTTTATGTTCCATGGAGTTCACAGTCTTATTTATTCCTTCCAGAATAAATAAGACTGTGAAATTTACCTCTCAATGCAGGTTAAAAACAAGTTTGCTCACCACCTTAAGACCATTATCCATACCAGACCTTCATTCTGTATTCATCTTTATTTGTCTGTTTTTATTTTTTCTGATTCAATTGGTGTTTTCAATGTCCTTTTATCTCCAATTTCTTTTGTCTTCTCGTGTATGGATCGTGGTTGAATAAACTTTTCTGAACTTCTAGCCTGCTCTCTTGCAAAAAATGAATCTAATCCAGCAAAATAAATCATAAACATGTATGTCACTATGACAAGGAGGGGACTGATCGGTATTGATGAATGTATTGTAGCTCAACCTGACAGTACTCTCAACTGAGGGACCAGCAGGCCAGAATTGCCTTTTTAAAATGTTGTCCTTTAATCTCTTTCCCTACATGATTACACATGTATTGATAGTTTCATCACAGTCCAAGCTAAAAAAATGTGCCATATTTCTCCCTGACAGTCTTTCTGTTTGAGCACACTCATTTACTGAAAAAAATCCCTGAAGAGTTTTCTCTAAAGACAATGTTTAGTTTAGTGTGACCATCCTTGCCTCTAGGAGGCATTTCCTTCTACACTGTTTCCTCGAGATTTTCTAAGCCACGTGAACGTTGTTCCCTTTATGAGCTGTATTTTACATTATATAAATCAAACTTGGCTCTTGTCCCTAAAGAAATCTCTTCGACTGTGCATTTTCCATAATGAACTTCCTGCGGTGTTGTGGGTAGGGCGGGAAAAAATACAACCACAGGTGATAAATACAGTGGGAAGCTACTCTCCATTGCCGCAGAAAAGAGGCTAATTAAATTTTCATGTAGGTAATCATGAGGTAATCCACTGTTAATTGTGCTTCTATCCGACACAGTGGCTCCCTCATGGGATCAAGCATTATGCCCATACAGCATTTCCTTTGCTTAAACGCCTCTTAGATTTAATGGACTCTTCCATAAACTGATCCTCAGCAGCTCCTCACACACGACCACACAGAGCCTGAACGCATCCATCAACAATAATCCCCTCAATGATCTCCATTTTATCTTTTCACTCCTCCTCCTCCTCCTCCTCCTCCTCACTCATGTCCCTACACAGGGCTTAATTACTGGTGTGAAGTAATTATTTCCTTTATTAGTGAAACGTAACATCTGTTTCAGGTCTTTTTAATTGTACCTATAAAACCCTTGCATGATTTCTGTCCCTTTAGGATAGGACTGGGCTGCTTGTTGCTCCCTGTGGACTCCCTCTCTTCTCCCCCCCACCTCCCTTCATACCCGCAGCGTGAGCCGCGATGCACCTACCTCTCGATCACGCTCTTTGAAATCTTTTAAAGAAGCAACGAGAAGCTTACCAGTGCTCACAAGCAGTAAAAGCAGAGATTTACAAGAAGATCAAAAATATTCTTGCACTACCATGCCTCTAAACTGACATTAATGCAGTCCAACATCTGTTCTCCCAACTTCTCAGTGTTGTATTTTTGGTAAAGCATGCATTAAATTCCTAAGCAACATATTCCCAAATGCCAAGAGAAAAGGCCGGCTGCAGGGACTGGTACACGGGAGCGTGGGAATAGGGGAAGGAGGGTGGAAGGAGTGAGATTCCTGAGGTCCTGGGGAAATTTTGTCCCTGTATTAATAGACTTTGGTCCCTTTGAAATTTTATTAGCCATAAAGTTGACAGTACGTTGTGCAATTTCTACAGACCTTTCTTTCTTACGTTTTTACTTCTTTTTAAACAAACCGGTCGTGCCCCCCAGTGTCCAAACAATTCAACACCAAAGTTTATCTTTCCCTCAACTGATGCCAGCAACTACACAGGGAGAACAGGTGTCATCGTCAAACTGATACCTCCATGGAATAAATAAATCTATAAAAACCTCACATAGTCATCAACTTCCAGCAAACACTGGCCACTGAGCTGAAGACAGTCCGGCTTCTGCTGCTCTGTCCTTTTAGCGCTCTCCCTCTTAATTTTTATGGTTCCTGCACCTTCAGGAAATGACCCTTTTATAGGGTCAACACTATAAAAGACTTGTTTTTTGTGTGGGAGTGGTTAGTGGATGACTGTGTGTGTGAGCATGTGTGTGTGTGTGTGTGTGTGTGTGTGTGTGTGTGTGTGTGTGTGTGTATGGTGGGGGATAAGTGTTCAAGTTACTACCGGTTCGTCTTTGCTGCCAAAGAAAGAGACCCGATGAGGTTAATAGTCTCCTCGTCCAATATATCACATAGCTGTGAACTCTGTGACCCTTTTTGTCAATAGGAGAACTTTTCTCTGGAGTGTGTGTGTGACTGTGTGAGTGTGTGTGTGTGTGTGTGTGTGTGTGTGTGTGTGTGTGTGTGTGTGTGTGTGTGTGTAAGAGAGAGAGAGAGCATCCTCGTGTGTCTACACAAGTGTGCACATGCGGAAATTTGTACATTACATGTTCATTTTTTCAACTCAAGAGTTGTGTAAGCCTGCAGTGCTTGAGCTGAATGTGCCTCATTTCAAGAGGATTACATAATAATACCAATATAGCACTTCCTAACGTTAGCCTACACATAAATCATGATGGACAAGATCAATTTCTGGGTATAAAATAGTTTAACAAAGTCAGAAGTTTCAAGAACAGCTGCGTTGTCATTAGAAATGTGATCTTCTTGATGTCTAAACCTCAGCTTTCATTCCTTTAAAAGGTAAAGTTTTTCCTTGTAGTTCCTTGATAGTCACTGATTGCCTATGTTTTGGACACACTGTAATGAAAAAATGTAAACATGGAATAAAGTCTCAAAGGGAGGGTAAGCAAGTGCTGCTCTCTGCTGGATTCTCTCTTACTGGACAATCTCAAAATGACTCAAAACCTCTCAAAATGTCACAGCACAGAAAATAAGTTTACTCAAGGGCAAAGATGATAAAGAATACATTGAGCTTCTCAGAAATCACCTCAATTAAGTGATGAGTATTCTTAGTACCCAGAGGGGCCACTTCTCTTTAAATCTTTTTCCTGATGTGCTCTGGTAGAATAATTTAGTTTGCAGTATTTAATATTGCTGGAGTATTTAATGGAATAGTTGAACAGTGTGCAGTTAAGCCACATCAAAACATGCATACAGAGACAGAGAGAAATACAGGAGGAGAGGGTCACTGATGGGAGAGGAAGGTCTGGTCTAAACGTCTTGGACAGGTGATAAATGGGAGACTAGTGGGGTCAAATCCTCACCCCACTTCGGCCAAAACTGAGCTCCAAAATACACACTTTGCACGCACAATTACACACACAAATCAACATGTACAAACAGCTCATGTGTTAACGCAAACAGATTTGTTAATAGAAATCGTTCTCGGTGCTGCGCTAGAAAATGACCCTGATAACTGCTCGAAACTGACTCATTTTTTTATGCATGAACAGCGAGCGGAGTGGTTACCTACACAACGCACTGTATGGAGAGGGAGATGATTTAGTGCCGCACTATGATATAAATAGCTGTACTTTTCCATGAAATTTCATAGTAATTAGAGACCAGGAAGCATGGACCCTCTCAACCCCCACTGCGGCACCCACGTACCTTGAGTGAATACTAAGAAGCAACTCTGGCACAGGTCCAGTTCAGTATGTACCGTGTGAACCCACATGGCCCATCAAAGGCAGTGTGCACGACCGTGAAAAGGGTGATTGGGTTCGAGGTGCGCAGGGAATAGTGTTTGAAGTCCTCCTTCTATCAGAGAGACAGAAAAGGCACTTTTAATCCCGTGGGATCACTAAGGCGCCACAGGCAAAAAAGAGATGCACTCATTCTCTCAACTCTTCCATGAGTACCGGAGAAAGAGAAGAGGAAGGAGAGAGGGGGCTAACGGGGAGGAAGATGGGGGGGGGATGGAGGGAGGGGGAGCGATGGGGAGAAGGAGCAGATGATAAAAACTGCAGCTGACGTAAAGAGATGAGGCAAACAGAACAGAACAGGAAGTGCTGTAACATGACAGATACAGCAGTAATGTCAGTCATTAGCTCCTCTGGCTGGCATGAGGCCGGTAGAAATATGCAATTAGCCAGCGTCATGCGTAATGCCCCTTTTACTGGGCTTGAGGAGGTGTCAAATCACTTTGCCGGAAAAAGAGTCAAAAATATACTGTGAAGATATTGTTGATTTCCTCTTGTAATGAGCAGATGAGTGTGTTAAGCATGCATCTTGTCTGTTTTTACAGGAGTGGGAATAAATCCAACATAGGATTGATCTGCACATCACACACATGAGAGATAACGGCAAGTTATTATAGAAGATCTTCATTGTCAGCATGCATCACATACATCCTATGTGATAGATAGATAGATAGATAGATAGATAGATAGATAAAAGAAGGATCAGCATTAGAGCTTGAAGCACTAACCCGCTGATTCTTTTGTGGAAATGTCCTATAAATAGCTGCCACATAAAGCAAACGGTTGACAAATGACAACTCAAATGCTTCATGATGCCTCCTCAGACCTGAGATGTGAGACATCAGCACCGTTCTCCTTTAGGATGAACTGAACTGCATCGAGCAAAAAACAACTCTCAGATGAAACAATCATGAGGTTTACAGAGAATTTTTTTGCAAGTGGTAGTTATAAAAAAATAAACAGTTAAAAGCTCAGATAAAGAGTGGTGGAATAGGAACGATAATGGAGATAAAATTCAGATGACATTTGAGCATGCTGTTATGTCAATTGAAGGTTGATTTGCTGTAATCACAGAGACAGGTGGGACTGTCAGGACAGGTTAAGAAGGAAAAGTGTTATTAAAATACAAGATATTCAAATATACCTAATACTATACTAACTAGAGACAGATAGATATTACTGTCAGGACAGGAGAAAAGGGAAAAGTGTTATTAAACTACAATATGTTAAAATATACTTAATACCATACCAACTATAGACAGATAGATATTACAATGAGGAATTAATAGGGTCAGAAAACACATGAGGCCAAAGCCTCCTTCATGCACACAGGCGTATCTTTGTTCAGTCAGTGGAGTGAAAAAAAACTGATTATTTGGAGTGTGTTTTATCCGCCTTGTGCAGAATATATTACGTGTGTAAATGTTGTTGAACCCCTCGATTCGCCAGGAAAAAGGTCACACACTCCCCTCGACCCTAAGTGATTCTCTGTCTTTGTGTACTCGTGGTGAAAAAAAAAAAAAACGAGCTGCGCCCATAAACTTCGCATTTAAAAGGCAAGTGCGGCCGAGTGGGGGCCGCTGCATGAGGGGAACAATAGCAGCTTTTTGGACACACTTTTTCTCACTGCGATGAACAGCAGGGAAACCGGTAGAGCCTCCTATAAAAGACCGATATAGAGCACAGCTGCCAGGGTTCAACAGTAATTTTATAAAATGTCTCCAAGGGGTTTGCCTGCAGGTTTATCTGTGGATTTATGGGAAATTATAAGAAAGGCGAGCAAATTGTTAGAGTAGGGCAATAATAATCAGAGGGGGCATGATCGTGACGTCATCATAAGTCCAGAATTTAGGGCATTTTATGCAAAAAGAAGATATTAAAGGATGAAGTGAGACAAATGCTGCATTATCATTAATAATGCACTTGACATTCACACTGATCTGTCATGCAACACACAAACACATCTGAAAGTTTGAGCATGACAGCAGGTGGACTGAGGAGCTAAATATTAGACTGCTGCTCCAACCGCACTTAGCCCTCCATCATCATCATCATCATCATCATCATCATCATCATCAGTTTATTTTCCCCAGGCCATCAGACTTTTAAATAGATAATTCACTCGACACCTTCTCACACAAAAATATATCTTACACTGTATATGTTCTTAATATATATGTTCTTAATATGCCTGTATGTGTTCTTAATATGCCCCTTGTACAAAGTATTTCCTCTTTATAATTGTAATGTAAATGTAATTGCAATCTAAATGTAATATAACTTATTATTTTTAATGGAGCTTCCCATGCAGCAAAAAGTATTTCACACGTTTTGTACCTGTACAACCAGCGTGACAATAAACATCTTGAATCTTGAATCATGAAAACAAAAAGTTCATCAGGGCCATATTGGAGCTGTCTTGTTTCATAGTGACGAGGCTCTTTATGTGCTGCTGATTATTGATTTATCAGCTTCACGCGTAATCCCCTATTTTGACAGCCGTGGCCATGCAGCAGCTGACCCATTTGTCTAACATTATCACACTTCACACACACACAGATTGGACCCCCAATCTCAAAAAAAGTAGGTTAGGTCACTGACTTGAATGAGCACCAGCAGTGACTCCACTATGTCCACTGTGCAGAGGCCTGAGCCACTAGGACCCAATCTGCTCCACAATTACGCGCATGACGCATTTGGAGACAATATTGTTGTGGTTTTTGTTAACTATGTATTACTCACGCTCAGAGGCCATGGTGATCACGGACTCCGTGGTGGCGTGGTACTCATCCTCCTCCATGAACTCGTCCTGGGACGACGCGTCTCCCTGGAAGTCGTGGT
>CAKALG010040240.1:0-12346 GCA_916700815.1 Helicolenus hilgendorfi | reverse complement strand
AAAGGGATTACCTCTACACTCCATCACATGTTTATATAGTTATAAAGGGATTACCTCTACACTCCATCACATGTTATATAGTTATAAAGGGATTACCTCTACACGCCATCACATGTTATATAGTTATAAAGGGATTACCTCTACACTCCATCACATGTTTATATAGTTAGAAAGGGATTACCTCTACACGCCATCACATGTTATATAGTTATAAAGGGATTACCTCTACACGCCATCACATGTTATATAGTTATAAAGGGATTACCTCTACACTCCATCACATGTTATATAGTTATAAAGGGATTACCTCTACACTCCATCACATGTTTATATAGTTAGAAAGGGATTACCTCTACACGCCATCACATGTTTATATAGTTAGAAAGGGATTACCTCTACACTCCATCACATGTTTATATAGTTAGAAAGGGATTACCTCTACACTCCATCACATGTCTTATTCAGAAACGCTGGATGGAAAAACATAAATAATGATGAACTGGTAAACTGGGAGTCTTTTGTCTGGGTTAGGGTTAGTCCGGATCCACCAGAGTCCGGATCCACCAGAGTCCGGATCCACCAGAGTCCGGATCCACCAGAGTCCGGATCCAGCGTCGTGTCTTCCGTTGGTGTGTTGAAGGAATTTCACATCTTATTTGAAATAATCCCAACCTGTATGAGCAGCGGACCAGTAATCCACTAACACCCCCCCCCTCCTCTGCCAACACACACACACACACACACACACACACACACACAATAACACAGCAGCATCACTAAGCCTGGCCGTGAAATGGGATTCTCAGGGATGAGAGCTGCTCTTTGTGATCACAGAGGGGGATGTACCACACACACACACACACACACACACACACACATATACACAGGCGAGTCACCAAACAGCCACACAGGGTGATGAAATACACGTGCGCACACAAAATGCGCAGCCATTGTTCTCTTTGTACCAGACTGTGAAATACACACACACATATTCTCACCCTTTTGCTCGCCCACTCTCTTCCTTACACACACACACACACACACACACACACACACACACACAATAACACAGCAGCATCACTAAGCCTGGCCGTGAAATGGGATTCTCAGGGATGAGAGCTGCTCTTTGTGATCACAGAGGGGGATCTACCACACACACACACACACATATTTAAACACACACATTGACTCTCAGTATGTGTGTGTGTGTGGCTCTCTATGTTGAGACACACACACACACACACACACACACACACACACACACACACACACACATTACCACAGAGACCATCATGCAGGTCGGGCCCAGCTCTACCTGTGTGGCTTCGGCTTTGTTGTCTTGACGACACCCCGTGTTCGAGATCTCCACATCTGATAGTGTTAACATGATCAAACTCAAGCTGTTAGAGCCATGTCGCTGATCCAGAGACAAAGGGAAAGAGAAAGTGAGATAACAAAGAGTGGGGGATAAAAAAAAGTTAGACAAAACGATCAAAATTAAGAGGCGGGATGGCAAATGAGGAAAGCGCAGGATGTGAGAATGATAGAAGAAAGACGGCGTGGCCCTCCACAACTCCACACAGCATGAATAACGAACACATGGACTCTATATTAGCTCATGGAGTTAACAGGCAGCAGCGGCGCTCTGACATGAGCTCATGTGTTTGGACAGATCTGCTGAAGGTTTAAGACCAGTACCGAAGCCTTATCTGATCCAGAGATAAAGTCTCTCGCTAAGAATGAGAGGAAAACACACACACAGAGGTAGCCGGTGTGAATGAATGGTCAGAGGAGATAGAGAGAGAAGTGTAGCTATATGTATGAAGGAGAGAGAGAAAGAGTGGGTCTGGATGGAGACTCAAAGAGAACGAGTGTGTCCTGGGAGACCCCCGGACTCGGAGTCTGTACACTGGGTGTGTGTTGGTGATGATGTCAGTGTGAAGAACAAAAGTGCGGACAGATATGAGAACAAACGTCACCACGGGCCTCAGTGTGTTATGTTGTTTTAAGTCGCTAAATTTTATGAATGAATGTGACATCTGTATGAGTGTGTGTGCTACATGTATTATGTATCATAGGCATCATATATCTCATATTGAATTCAATTTCTTTTTTTATTCCTTTCATGAAAAGCATAGGATCATGTTATCAAGGTGAAATAATCAAATGCATTTTGTTTTTTAGTTAAAGCTGCCAATCGATTAAAATCTCACAATAAATCGTATGATTGTCCATAGTTAAAAGCACATTTTTTATCTGTTCAAAATGTACCTTAAAGGGAGATTTGTCAACTATTTAATACTCTTATTAACATGGGAGTGGGCAAATATGCTGCTTTATGCAAATGTATGTATATATTTATTATTGGAAAACAATTAACAACACAAAACAATGACACATATTGTCCAGAAACCCTCACAGGTACTGCATTTAGCATAAAACAATATGCTCAAATAATAACATGGCAAACTGCAGCCCAACAGGCAACAACAGCTGTCAGTGTGTCAGTGTGCTGACTTGACTATGACTTGCCCCAAACTGCATGTGATTATCATAAAGTGGGCATGTCTGTAAAGGGGAGACTCGTGGGTACCCATAGAACCCATTTTCATTCACATATCTTGAGGTCAGAGGTCAAGGGGACCAATTTGAAAATGGCCATGCCAGTTTTTCCTCGACAAAACTTTAGCGCAAGTGTGGAGCGTTATTTTACCTCCTTCTCGACAAGCTACTATGACTCTGGCTTTAAAACCGAGCCCGCTACGATTATAAAATCTCAAGTTGTGTTAAAGAAATTAGTGGCGTTAAAAACAAATTTGCGCTAACGCGTTATTATCACATTAACTTTGACAGCTCTAATGATTATACATCACTTTGCGCTCAATTTATCACACTAATGATTTCAGTTCCTTTCAGTGCTTGAACTCCAACGTCACTCAGACACTTTAACTCCATTCAGAATTACATACAAACTCAAACCTCAATTCAACGTCTTTCATTTTCTTGATTGATCGATTAGTTGTTTGGTCTATAAAATGAAAGTGAAAAATGACGATCAGTGTTTCCCAAAGACAAAGATGACGTCCTCAAATGTCTTGTTTTGTCCACAACTCAAAGATATTCAGTTTACTGTCATAGAGGAGTAAAGAAACCAGAAAATATTCACATTTAAGAAGCTGGAATCAGAGAATTTGGACTTTTTTTCTTAAAAAAAAATTACTTAACCTGATTAATCGATTTTCAAAATAGTTGGCGATTAATTTAATAGTTGATTCTTATCGTTGCAGCTCTAAAAACACAGAATAACATTAGATTCTGTGTCTATTGCCCTGTACGGTATCTTACGGTGCTGGTTGCAGATTCTACTATCATTCCACCAAAGACATAAATGCAGTGGCTCCACCACTTTGCAGTACCTCTTCAGCGTCTCACATCAATTACATTTGACTTGTTGCACATCTGTATGTCTCTGCATTACTGTACCAGTGCCTCTTTAGACAGCACACATCAGAACCAGATCTGAATGGCCGCTGCTTGCCAAGGCTTTGGTGCCCAGCGTGATGTTGCTTCCTGCAGGAAGAGGGAGAGCAGAAGGAAAAGCAAAACAGGACATCTTCAGATCTGTCAGGGGAGCAGCCCCGCTCTTCTTCTCGTCTGCCCTCGGGGGAAATCGCACCAAAGGAAGCGCTCTCTCCCTCCTTTTATCCCCCCTTCTCTGCCCTCGCCCTGCTCTGCTCTCCCTGGGACGCGTTCTCCCTGCTAATACTCCTCTTCTCCTCCGTGACTCTGAACCAAATCGTGATGGATGTCACCTTGCATGATCTCAAATTCTGACAGCCACCTGTTTCACACAAACTCACTGTAGCTCTTCACCACTGTAGTAATGCTGTCTGTTAATAACAAAAATGACATTTCACACCATAATAAATGCCATGTTTACTTACCTAAAAATGCAATATGTAGCACTTTTAACACCAAAACATAGTCGCATTAATAGTTATTTGAAGACATACGGATATGAATGAATTAGAACAAATAGGCAGCCTTCATCTCATGCCAGTAGTTGTTTTTTTGTAGGATTTTAGGTGGAGTTTATAAATCAATATTTGCAGCAGTTAATATTACTATTTATTATATAATTTCTGCAACTTTTATTCTTGTATTTTATATGCGCCTTATTCTATTTTAGCTTGTTTTTATTTACTATTCTTTATTTTATTCTTTTCTATTAACTAGAAAATGAATAAAAATAATATATAAATAAACAGAAGACTAAATAAATAAGGAAATTAATACAATGATAAATAAATAAAGAAGCAAATTAAAACAGAAATATCAATTTATGTCACATTTTATCAATTAATTATTGGCTACATTTATTTTTAATATTATTTTTGCCACATTTAATGACATATTTATGTATCGAGTCATTTATTTGTTGATTGATTTATTTTTTATTTTGCCAGGTTCAGTCCTCCATAAAAATACGTATCAATATATTGAACTAATTTTCAAAAACAATGCCTTGTAAAAAATAATCCATGTACAACGCACAACCAAAACCTTGAAAACACGGTGTCTCTAAAGGATATAAATATGTAACATACTGAGCTTAGATGGATCAACATTCCTATTAGGCACATGTGTACTTTCCAGCAGTAATGAGGTGTTTATGACCGGTCCAAGTGGAGCCGGAGGGGATTCTGCTGTGTTCCAGTTGGAAACAGAAACCCTAAACGCTCCTCTCATCCTCCACTGCCGGCGAGCCCGTTCTTAAACCATCGCCAAGGTTACCACAGCCACTGTATGTGCTGTTTGTGTGTGGGTGTGCTTCTCTTTTTTAAAAATGAGAGTGAATGTGCGTGTTGTTCCATTGGCTGGTTTTCCTGTTTGTTATTGTGGTCGTGACGGAGGCAGGAGAGCCGGAGCTGGGGAGGTTTGTGTGGTGTGCTGTGTGCAGGCTGATCCAACAGAGAGTGACACTCTGCTGGCCGAGCTCAGTGTGTTTTAGTGGTGCGTGTGGTTTCACGATCTCATCCTCAAACTATATTCACTGGATGTGTTTGAAGTCAGCGGCGGTGGCCTCAAACATCATCTCTCAGCATTTGTGAAAGAAAACAATGGCCAGATTCAAAATGATTGACTCAAAGTCCTTTTGGTACTCCTTTGTCCACTTGTTTTGTTTGTTGGTGGTCATTTATTTCCCTGATTTTTGCTTTTTCATCGCCAAGTCATTAAGTCAAAACCATATTCTTATCTTAGATCCTAAAATATATTTTACATTGTGTCTGTAATACTGCACTTTTTCCTTATCCGACCACTTTTGTTCTCTTTTAGGTTTGACCAGCATGTGTAGGCCTCCATGTACGGTGGCCTACAAGAGTGAACGCGCTACAACGGCCCAAAAGGTTTCTATTAGGAGAATGCCAATTCCAAAACACATCTGCCTGTGTGGCCTCAGCAGCGTGATGTACGAGCCGAGAGAGAGAGAGACACCAGACGAGAGAGAGTTTGTTTTTGAAGTGAGAAAAGTGGAGTAAAGAGGCAACATAAAAAGGTATGTATTCCTTTTTGTATTTGGCCTTTTACAGTATTATAAAAGAGCTAACGCTAGCTACGTGAAACTGTTAAATCTGTTCAAAAACACTTTCTCTTTCGGGTCGAAAATCAAGCTGATCCACTCAGGGCTCCCCCTAGAGGCCTGGAGATCTTCTGTTGTGTTGACCCATAGACTGTATATAAAGATGGACGACACGTCTCCACTTCCTCCCACTGTACAGAAGTGTAGCCAAAATATGGAATTTGGAGCCAGAGTCTGCGCAGTAGTGATAACCCGAACCAATCGCGAGCCGAGCACGGACGCAGCTTGTCAGCAAGAGAGACTCGAAGCTGTTTCTACCATGGACTGTATATAAGAAGAGGACATAGTCACCGTGATGTCACCTATTGGTTTGTGGACTGCTGTTTTGAAGCCTTGAATTCGGCATTTTGGCCGTTGCCATCTTGGGTTTTTGCAACCAGAAGTGACGCAAGAGGGTGGAGCTAAGTAAAACCAAACGCTGAATAAGACATTTTTAGGCGCCAATAAAAGGTTATAATTAACTTCCCCGAACTGAAAAACACACTGTGAAACGGTTGAAGTTGTAAGACGAAAACACGTAGAACTCCCAGGCCGAACAACGCTGTGGTGGCGACCTGTCAATCACAAGGTAGCCACGCCCTAAAGCATCCCCTGCTTTATGGACTATTTGACTCTAAATGGGACCATAATTTACCAAATGAACATCATGCTGTATTGAAGAAGACTTGAAACTAGCGATTGAGACCATAAACTCATGTTTATAATGTTTACTGAGGTAATAAATCAAGTGAGATGTAGGCTAATTTTCTCATAGACTTCTATACAATCAGACTTCTTTTTGCAACCAGAGGAGTCGCCCCCTGCTGTTTATTAGAAAGAATGCAAGTTTAAGGCACTTCTGCACTGGCTTCACTTTTCAGACCCCACACTGGTTTCTCCTAATGGAAACCTTTTGGGCCGTTTCAGCACACTTGCACTTGTCGGCCCCCGACATACTGTACGTACTATAGCAGCATATTAAGCTGTAATGCATGGAAGCCATCTCTTACAGCAGCTTCTGTTGCACCAATCACTAAGATTGTCATTAGCAAAGTAGCATAGCATGGACCCCCAAGCTATATAGCCACGCTTAATGAATAATCGGGAGATGGAGAGATAAAGGAGCAACACAAGAACAGTATAGAACGCTGATGAGAGAGTAGAAAGGCCATAATGGACAGCTGGTGTTCAGTGGAGGCCGCCTGGCTTCCCGTTGCTCTCTTTCCATGTGGCGATTAGATAACATCTCTTACCTTATTCACTGCAACCCACATGCACTCTGCTCTATTGTACACGGGTAGGCTGGCATGTTAGGGAAAGGAAGAATAACCTTGTCTGGTTGCCTTAACAACACTGTGGTTCAAAGGGAGGCTGCAGCACGGTGAGTAAGACAGAGAAACAGATAGAGCAGCACATCTGGTATTCTGACAAAAGTGTTCAAGAATGGGCCGTTTAAAAACACTATTAATCTTTGTTTTAGTATTCATGATTAAAAAGTTTTGCGTGTGACTGTCAGAAAAAAAATGAAGATGACATAAAACTAGTGGAACAAGGCATAGAAGTGGCTAGACGTATTAGACGTGTCATAAAAAAGAGCCATATTAGCCGTGTTTCCATTCACATATTTTCATGCACTAATTTCTTTAATGCATTTACGCAACTTGCGTTTTTTTTTAGGTTGTATGAGGCTCAGTTTTAAAGCTAAAGTGAAGTTACTTGTACAATGTGAAACTATAAACCCTAAGGAATCCTTTGATACCAACCATGTCATACTAGCTTGTATAATAACGTTCCAAACTTACGCTACATTTTGGCATGGAAAAACTGGCATGGCCATTTTCAAAGGGGTCCCTTGACCTCTGACCTCAAGATATGTGAATGAAAATGTATTTTATGGGTACCCACTTTACGATAATCACATGCAGTTTGGGGCAAGTCATAGTCAAGTCAGCACACTGACACACTGACAGCTGTTGTTGCCTGTTGGGCTGCAGTTTACCATGTTATGATGTGAGCATATTGTTTTATGCTAAATGCAGTACCTGTGAGGGTTTCTGGACAATATCTGTCATTGTTTTATGTTGTTAATTGGGTTCCAATAATAAATATGTACATACATTTGCATAAAGCAGCATATTTGCCCACTCACATGTTGATAAGAGTATTAAAATACGTGACAAATCTCCATTTTTAAAGTACATTTTGAACAGATACAAAATTTGCAATTTCTCATGACTAACTATGGACCATCATGCAATTAATCGCAATTAAATATTTAAAGCGATTTTTGCGTGGTTTTGGTTTTTGCCTTTGTTGAAAAAGAGTTGATGCACTAAATGGATCATGGAAACGCCTTTGCCGAATAAATTCTAACGTAGCGGACATTTAACTCACATGACTGATCAGCTGTTTCCGATGTCGGCGTCTTCTCGGATATTTCAAATGCTTGTCTTCTTCCCTCCGGACAACTTTGAAACAATTTGAAACAAGTTCCTGAAGCCCTCTCCATTTTTCACTCATAGATGGTTAGATGGACAAGGTTTTGTTTCCTGTTCGCGACCTCTACTTCTTCTACTCTGTTTACTGGCTGATTACAGCGATGCATTGCCTATAGCGCCAACTTCTGACCAAGTCGCCAAGTTTAATCTCTACAAACTGGTTAATAGAAACACGCCTGATTCGCATTACTTTTTTTTTTTAAATTGGCTTTACAGTTGAATGGAAACACGGCTATTGACAGGAAACACGTCCACCATGTCTGATATCATTCCTCACCGGGCTAACACGCAGACCACCAAAGCAGAGTGGCACCCCTAGCCCGGTATATGATGCAGTACATCTCTGCTGTTCTGCACCATTAACACACACACACACTGTTCTCACATGCAGCTCAACGGTAAAGTTCACTTTCTGATTCCTCTCAATCTTTCAACTGCAGAATCCCCTGCCTATATGAAGGACGTGTGTGACGTGCACTCATACAGCTAGTTGTCGTGCACATGTTAGAGAAAGTGTGTGTGTGTGGTTAACAAGCCAGCGTCTGAATGCTTTCCACTCCTCCCGCTCCTTGTCAAGCCGACGCTTTGATCTGTCTTCAGGGTGTCAGCTGGCAGCCATGTTTGTTTGCCCAGCGAGGTAGGCTACCTGTGTAATTACCTCTAACGAAGTGACTTGTTTTGATTTGGGCTGAAATCTAATCCCCGGCCGGGGATGAAGATGTGGAAATGGGTTTGAGGTTACTTGGGGATTTTGAAGAAGTGTGAGTCTGGCTGTGAAGCCGTGAAGCTGTTTCAGGGGTGAGGAAGGTTTGTGAGTTTTGAGGAAGTTTATATTGTGAGGAGGAACATTTTGGCTTATGGCTTGTTACTGTTATCCTCCAAACATCCACCCAGAGCTTTGATAATCTCCACCTCACCTTCTTTACCTCTTTACCCCTCACATAAATATACAGTATTATGCACAAACACACACGCACACACATGGTGTACTTGTTGACGCAAACGCTCTGCCTCAGCTCAAACACACGTACAGTACACACATACTTGTGCTCCTGTGAATCATTTAAGCCCTGGCAGCAGTTCAAGAAAACCTCAAAGGGAATGTTGTTGGCGGGAGGCTGCAGCACTTCACCTCTCCGTAAAGGTTAGCGAGAACACAATGTGGCTCTCCTCTGCTCTGTCCTCTCGCCTCACCTCCCTCCTTTACTCTGACTTATCCCCTGCACCCAAAGCGTGCTCTTTCCTTCTACCTTTATCTCATCTGTTACTTTCTAGTCTCCTTTAAATGTTATTCTGTTATTGCACTTGCAGAAAAATGATTGTGCATCATTGATTTCTGCACTTTACATGTGCACAGGCATTTAACCAACAAACACGCATATACTCAGGTGATACTATATTTCTATTTTTCACTTAATGCATAAAAGTATTCAAGCAATTTTGTCCAATTTATGTATTAAAATGTGCTTTTTCCGTCTACCTTTATCTAATCTGCTACTTTATATTCTCCTTTAAATGTTATTCTGTTATTGCACTTGCAGAAAAAATATTGTCCATCATTGATTTCTGCACTTCACGTCTAACCAACACATATAACCCACATATATTCATATGATACTATATTTTTATTTTTCACTTAATGCATGAAAGTACTCAAGCAATTTTGTCCGATTTATTTATTTTATTCATATATTTATTTGACAGGGACAATGCATATCTTCTTGGTAGTGTCTAGAGGGGAACCTCTTGCAGACACTATTGCAAGATTGTTAAGGTTAGGCATTGATTGAAAAGTTAGGATAGGTCTTCGGGCAGCGAGTCTCGCGAGAGTTTTTGCAGATCAGATTTTGCAATTTGTGGATTACCTTCTAGATACAACCCATCTTCTTAGCTGTAGGCTACCAGAGTTAGCTATAAGCTAATTTAAATCTGCAGTCCCGGGGCAGGAAACAGAGAATGACTTCTCTGTTAAGACAATTAACACTGTAGTATAAAAACACAATTACAAGACAGTAACGTTACATATTCACTATATAAAAACAACCACAAGATTAAGGCAGCATAAAAACAACCACAAGATTTCACAACATTAAGACACATCAGGTGTTTGCATTCATGTGTGAATTGGGTTGATTTTAGCCATGATTTTATGTTGAATTTAAAATCAGCAAGGCTGCAGTACACTCTCTTATGTAACTCAGTATTGAGCTCTAATAAGAAGCCTTAAATTGTTATTTTGTGTTGGTTATTTTCTTGTTTTTTTTTTGTTGTATTCAAACTTTAAAAACAGAATAGTTACCTGTGATGTTGTATATGACAATAATTGCACCAAATTCAGGGCGTCTCTGTGTTTTGATGGACTATGTCCATGTCAGAGGAGGTACTGTGGAGGGCCGTAGAGCTTCCCATAGGCTTCCTGCAGCCGATAAGAAACGTAAACACGCCAGGTCACCAGAAAAAAAACACATCACCCTCCTCATTGGAGCTAATGAAGGGCTCTGGTAGTAGGGGAGAGGTGGTGGGGGGTGGGTGGGAGGTTGTACTCTCACACAATGATCTGAGTGTTTGAAGGAGAGGGGATGGACTGTACAAAGTAAGGAAGTGTCCCTCACACACCACCCGCCGAGCATCCCCCTTAATAAGACTCTTTTTTTTTTCTTATAGCAAAGCATACTGTACATATACACACACCTCAAAATGTGTGCATATATGTGTTTATGTGTGTGTACCCCCCATCTGCACCCCGTCCTCGAGCTTTAATCAATGCGGGCGGGGATGTGAAGGAGATGGGTGGAATCTGGTGGTCAGTGTTTATTTGCTCTATCTCTCTCTTCGTTCGGAGAGGAAAAAGAGCCATGTTGGAGACGCCGCATGAGGGCTGAGGGTACATCCTTCGTCTTCCTCTTCACCTCATCCCTCTGTCACCTCCACCCCCTTCCTCCCCCCTGTCTCCCGTCTCTTTCCTGCACCTCATAAGGATTTCATTGAGAGGCGATGTCTTGTTGATGTTTAATCATGCAGGCAAACCAGATGCAAATGAACCTGAGACCAAACCCAGGGAGATCAAACTGGGGTTGTCCCAGCCTGTCCAGAGCAGACGCACCGATACTGATGGACTCAAGATGAAGCAGTTAAGCATATGTTTTAACACGTCTATACCTAGGTGTGTTTTACCTATCTTTAAGCTACAAGTGTAGCATGCATGTAAGAGAATAATACAGTAAAAGAGCATCAAGGATTAGAGGATTACTCTTCAACAGGCTGCTTGATGCTCTCCTACATTTATATAATTTATATATTGAGTCTGGTGACTATCATTCCATTTAGCTATTTAATTAATCTCACATCAGGAAAGCGGTTCCACTTCAGGATCCACAATATTTTTTTGCAGTACATTAATTTCAATATATTAAACTTCTCTCGCTGTAGAGACAACATTCAGTTTTATTTATCATACGCATAACAATTACAACAAAGCAGTCGTTGGCAGTGAAAATCTTGGGTGTCAGATTCCCTTCAACAGGCTCATTAAATATTTATATGAAAAAGGGAAATAATACAAGCAACAGCAAAATGACAATCTAAGACATAAATATTGCAAGTTAGGGTTTAAATATAAATGTAAACATAAATGAATGTAAAATACTGTACATTTCTGGTAGACAGTATTAAATGGATAAACTAAATGTAAACAGGAATGTAGTAGGTATATTCATGATAAGAAGTAATACATATAAATACACAGGTGTAAACATTTTGTAAAACAGTAAGTGGAGTATATAGAGCTATGGTGACAGTATAGTGGTACAGTGGTATTTTTTTCTTTCAGCTACGGTATTTCAGAGGATGTGTGTTTGTGTTGTTACAAAAGGCAGAGGATAAAGTTAAATTAAATGTGTTCATCCATGTGATATTAGTCTATATTTACACAGCAGAGGATCCCTTGAAAAAAAAAGCCAGTGTAGACTGACTCGGTGAAATAAAATAATTTGCCATAATAGAAAACAGAAAAGTGACCTGCAATGTTTCTTGCTGTGTTGTTGTCCTTGGATTGTATATTCTATTTATTTGTATCTGATATGGACCTATGTGTCTGAAATAAAGTTGAATTGAACAATAATTAGTAATTGAATTGAACAATAGTAATTACAACTAGTTGTTGAATTACATTTTTTTAATCAAAACAATTCTGCAACTAATACCAATCAATAGCCTAAAACTGCTACTA